>PVKN010000938.1:41744-60471 GCA_004027915.1 Capromys pilorides
GGCGGAGGGAGGAGGGCGGAGGGAGGAGGGCGGAGGGCGGAGGGAGGAGGGCGGAGGGCGGAGGGAGGAGTGAGGAGGCAATCCTCCTTGACAAGTGCAACGGCCCTAGGCTCGTGCTCCCCCTGCTGGCCGCTGTGAGGCCCCATGGACCGAGGGCTCCCTGGAAGAGGACGCCTGGAGCAGGTGCCTGGAGGACAGGAGGACAGGACGGGCGTGTGACGGAGGCAGAAACCCAGGCGGGAGGCAGGAGCTGCAGACACAGGGTGGGCCGTGCAGGTCCTTGGGCTCTAGGGGCCTGGCCGCCCTGCAGGCGGCAGCGCCCACAAAGGACCAGATAGGGGAGGCGCAGGAGCGGCTCAAGTGCTCCTGGAAGCTGGAGGTGGGACAGAGATCAGGCAATCAGGCCATGCACAGGCAGCCGGCGCCCGCTCCGCATCAGCACGTCCTCCAGGCAGCTATGGTCCACCGCAGACACCCCAGATGGCCTCATTGCCACCTGCTCATCGGTGCTCCCTCCCACGCAGGGAAACCCAGTTGCAGGCGGGTCTCATGGCTTAGGCCTGAGTTGTAACACTCTGAGAAGCTTGGGCTGGAGGATCACAAGTTTGAGCCCAACCTGGGCAACTAGGAGACTTAGCAAGACCCTAACTCAAAATACAAAAATCAAAAAGGGCTGAGAATACAGTTCAGTGTCAAAGCCCTGGGTTCAAGCCTCAGTACTGATGATGAAGAAAAATAAACTCCAAGCACTGCTGTGGGAAACCCCTCCTAGTCCCCCTCTGGGTCCAAGAAGTCTATATTTGTGATCCCAAAAATACGTTATCCCAGCAGGTTAATCCCAATCTACCACTCACAGTGCCACCCACAGCAAATATAAAGACATTAAAGTACATTTACAATTATGGCCAGCCAAGGGTCCCTAAGTCCAGCCACAAAGATGGCCTTCTGGAACAAAGAGGCCAATCCAGGGCTGCACCTGGGTTTTATTCAGTCCAGAAGAGGGAGCGGCACTAGGATAAACGAGTGAGATTTGTGGGAAGTAGGTGAGTACTGTGAGCTGAGCTAGGCAGGTGGCCTGCATTTACCCCTACCATATGCAGAGAGGATATGTAGAGGAAGTAATTTACATTATACTACTGAGATAGTATCTAATGTTTTGAGGTCTGGTGCTTCAGCTCTGATGTGTAATCTTTCAAGCCCCAGAAAGTCATAGCCTCTATCTTGAGGCTCAGCTGACAGCGTGAACCATTGGCTCTTCATCCTGTCTCGACCTGGCTCATATTAAGGAGCAGCTGGTGTGGAGGAAATAGAGTCAGGTTCAGCCAAAATGGAGACAATCGATCGACGGGTTGCTCTTCTTTCAAGGAGAGCTGCTCAGACGGTCCTCCACAACTACTTGGCCCCCTCCTGCTCATCAATGGTCTTAACCTCAGAGTTCCATAGGGACAGCACACACAGCCTGTCTGAAGCAGCTCTGTGAGGGGACATCTGAGCCCCTGGCTTCCACTTCTGTCCTTGACCCTGAAGTCTCTTTCTAACCCTAGTACCAGGTCACCCCTCTGCTAAGAAGGATGACTCCCTGTCTTCTCAGAGTAGAGGGCAGAGGCACCACTGGCTCTCCCTGGACTGCCCTGGCTCTGCTTTGTTCCTGGAATGCACAGGTACCCTGGCTCCTTGCCCCTGCTGCCCCTTTAGCTGGGATGCTCTTCCTACCTGCATGGCCGCCTCCATCTCCCTCCTGTCTTCCTCCAGATTCACTGTGTATCTTGGTCATGTTATGGACTTGCAGGCCTCTCCCCCAAGGGGAGGAACACCCACGGGTGTTTTTTCTCCTTTTTTAACTGATCCTCCTCTTGGTCCTCATCACCCGCTAACACACTACATACAACATGAGTTTACCTTGTCTCCTGTCTGTCTCCCAGGAAGAACCTGGGCTCCTGCAGGTTGGAGACTTTGCTTCACTCACTGTATATTCAGGGATGTGTTCAGAGATGGAATGGAGAAGGCTTTTGGGGTATCCATGAAAGAAGGGGTGGAACACCAGGAGCAGGCTGGGGAAGGCTGAATGAGGAGCAGAAGCCTCCTGGGTCACATGCAGGAGTCTGGAATTCTTCACAAGCAGTGGAAAGCTCTATAGCAGCTATGCAGGGGACATAGAATCACATATAATTTTTTGGGGAAAGGGTCTTACTATGTAGTCCAGGCTGACCTTGAGCTCATTTTGTAGCCTAGGCTGGCCTCAAATTCACAGAGATCCTCCTGCAAAGTCTCTTGAGCTCACATTTAATTTTCCGTAAGAGAGACAGATTGAGTTGCACAAGGGTGGGGGCCCAGCCAGGCCCGGGGACAGCATGGTCTTAACCTCAGAGTTCCATAGGGACAGCACACACAGCCTGTCTGAAGCAGCTCTGTGAGGGGACAGCGGAAGGCCCAGCACTGGGACACCAACTCGCTTAGCTCAGGCTTTGGACCTCTGTCACTGTGGGACCTCAGCAGGGTCGCGTAGCTAAAATGGACTTATTTTCTCCTCTGAAACAGGCATGTTGGAGACGCAGGGTGGCAGAGTGTTGCTGGACAGGATCTTTCCCAGGGGACAGCACAGAGGCAGTGAGCTCCCTGTCCCCAGACTCAGCACCTGGTGGAAGAGGCCACCTGTAATAATGACACCTGGAGACAGCAGCACTCAGCCCCCAGCCTGCAGCAAAGACAAGGATCTGTTGTGAACCATGCTGGCAGTGCCCCCCCAGGAGCCCCTGTGGCCAGACTGTAAGGTGAAGTTGGGCCCCCTGCAAGTTCCATTTCCATTTTACAGGTGAGGAAACTGAGGCAGAATGAGGACCAGCCACAGTGCAGGGTCACCAGGATGGTGACCTCTGTGTCCTCCCTTCCTCTTCTGCTGTGGTAATGGTGATCTTCCCCGGACCCTGCAGGACAGCTGGCTCAGAGGACCGAGAATGCACACAGGCCCTGCGGTGCAGCTGTGTCCACTGCCAGCCGCTGCCCACTGCCTCATCCATGCGAGCAGCACCTTTTCTGGGTGCCTACTGTGTGCCCTCATGCTCACACTGCACACTCAAGGCAGTCCCCTGGGGCAAGAGTCGGGGAGAACAGACCCTGGGGCCAGGCTGCCCTGGGGGTGACAACAGTAGGAAGGTCAGAGAGCCCTGAGGGATTAGGCTGAGCAGATGCCAGGCACTCAGCACCTGTTCTGTGGGCCATCCCCCGCCTCCTGGGAGCCTTCCTGAGGGCCATGCTTTCTCTCACATAGCTTGCTATGGTTTACATCTAGGCGTCCCCTCAAAGCCTCTTACACTCATGGGGCGCTTCTGGAGTTTATAATTGATTATTGTTGGTATGGATGCTGCACTTGCCCTGCAGTGTGGTAACTTGCATTACAATGTAAGGAGAGGAGAGAGGCTAGCTAGCTGCCTTAGCTGCTGCCACTCCCTTAGCTCTCTTGCTTTTTGCTATCTGTGTAAGGCTATACTCTGCCATGTGCCTTGGATCCAGCTGAGTATGGACTGAAACCTCCAGGAACTGTGAGCTAAATAAACCTTTCCTTCCTTCATTTTGGGTGTCACGTATTTGTCCCAGAAATGAGAGAAAAGTAACCGAGACACAGATCTAACTCCACAGGTGCGTCATCTCTCTCTGTCACAGGCCTTATCCTCAGGACAGGGCCTGGTCCAGAGGAGGACTTTCTTGAGAGTTTACTGGACAAATGCCAGCAGGTATGACTGTCCAGTGGCTCACAGCTCCCACCCTGTCCCACAGACCTGTAACTCTCCTCTGAGGGCAGCACATGAGATGGTGCAGGTCTCAGTAGAGGTAGTATGGGGCTTTGGGGTGACCCCCCACGTGCTGGCATTGTTGGACCACAGAAGGCCTGAGAGCAGCAGCAGAAGAGCTGGCCAACCTGAGCAGGGCACTGCAGGCCTTGGGCACAGGGCATCCCCTTTGCTCCAAGAGTGTCCCAGCCACCAGGACCACTGTGCCACCAACCATCACACAGTGCTGAGTGGAGGCCACTTGGCCACTATGATAGGTCAGAGGAGAGAGAGCAGAAGATGGGCCATGCAGAAGGTCCTGGAGGCTCAGGTTTTAGTCCTCTTCTGCCCAAGGTAACTGGAAACCCTGCAGAGGTCTCCTGACTTCTCTGGACCTCAGTGAATGACCTCACCTCTGAATTATAGAGAGGGCACTTCCAAGTCTGCAGAGGGCTGAGAAGATAGCTCAGCAGGATAAGTGCCTGCCTGGCAAGCACAAGGTCTTAAGTTTGATCCCCAGTACCAAGAAAGAAAGAAAGAAAGAAAGAAAGAAAGAAAGAAAGAAAGAAAGAAAGAAAGAAAGAAAAGAAAGATCACTCTAGGCCTGGCAGGTACAAGGCTCCCTGCTGTAACTACCTTCTGGGCAGCTGGGAGTAGAAGGGGACCATGGACCCTTAGACCAGCAGCCCTGAGGCCTGCTGGGTGTGCAATGCTGCTCCTCACCTGTCACAGTCCCCTGGGGACAGTTGTTCTCGCCATATTGCGAGGGAGAGACTGCAGCCCAGGACATGTGGGACATGTGCCCCAATATCTCAGGCTGAAATCCAAGACATGGAGCAGGACTTGTGCAGGAGGATATTTCTCAGGGCCTTATGAACAGTGGCCCTAATTTGGAAAATGATAGGCCCTAGTAGGAATTGTTTAAATCATTGTGGTGGTCATCTAATATGGTTGATGCTCTTAAAACAAAAAAAACCTCCCCCTTCTCCATCTCAGCCCAGGACATGATTTACTTTCACCCTTCCCTCCACCTCAGGGAAGACCCCAATCAGCTCCTCAGGTGTATCTGAACATCCCTTCAAGCCCCTCCCCTGGCAAAAGGCCATAAAAGCCTCAGCCTCCCTTTGTCTGGTCTAGAGAATTCCTTGCCTTCCTTACATTATCTTCATGTCCTCAAAGAAAATAAAGCCCTTGCCCTTTTTTCTTCTGCCTGTTTCTCTGCTGCACCAATCATCTGAAAACACCTATCATAGGGTGCTGTGACATGGATAGATAAGCAGCGTGTGAGGCTCCTGGGGACCAAACCCCCAGTCCTGAGCTCCCCTGCCTATTGGCCGAGTTTCTCCGCCCTGGGATCTGCCTTTTGCCACTGCCAGCTTGCATGCAACACCAGTCAACCTCACAGGCAGGCTGAGCTCTCTGACTTCCGGTTCTCATTCAGGCGTTTGTTCCTTTTACTTGGCCTTTCTTTGCCTAGCTTTGTCTCGGGGTGTATACCCTTCCGTCAGAACACCGTCATTCCCCTGCCATCTTTGAAAATTTGCAGGGCCCTGCATCTAGTCTAATCATAAGACCACCCCCTCACCCCCCACCCTCTACCCCCCAAACTCCCCACCCCCACCCCGTGACAACTGGAGGGACTAAAGTTTGGGAACTTTGCCTTCTCTCTTCTTAGCTTCAAGAGCTGGTGACGACCACTCCCTGTGCTTAGAAGTCCACTCAGTCTTAATTCAGGCATGCAGGAGAATTACTCTCTTGTTCACAATACTCCCTTACACCAGCAATGGGAAATACTCATTCCCAGCCCTCAAAAGACGCGCCCCTGGGACACCTGGTCTGTAGTCTTGGCTCCCCTGCCGCCAGGAGGCCATAAAACAACAGCGATTCATCTTCTACTTTCAAACGGCTTGGCCACAATATAAACTTGATGGTGACACCTAGTGACTTTAGAGGGAACTTTTGACCCACAGATTCTCCAAAGTTTGGGAAACTTCTGTGACTGCACCTGCAAATGGCCAAACATCCCCTATATTCAGGCTTATTTTTTCTTTGAGGACCCGTCTCTCCCAAGCCCCTGGCCCAGGTTGGAAACAGGCTGGGAGCTGGCAACTCATGACCAGTGTCGTGCCTAGAATAGTGGCTACCTCCTATTCTTGAAGCTACTGGTTTCTTTTTCTTTTATTTTTTTCTTCGTTTTCCTTCTTCATTCTTCTCCCCCTTTTCTGCTTCTCATTCCCCTTCCCCTTCTCTGTCTTCTTACTCATCTTCCTCTTCTTCTCTTTGTTATTCTTTTTCTATTCTTTCTCATTTCTTTCTTTTTCTCTTTCTCTCTTTCTTTCTTCTACTGAGGCTGAGCCCAGGGCCCTTGAACTCAGCTGCCTTTTCCAAGGCCTTTTTATTTTGAGACGGGGGTCTTGCTAAGTCACGGTGTTGTCTGGGCTGGGCTTGAACTTAAGATTTTCCTGCCTTGCCTCCCAGAGTGCTAGGATTGTCTGTGTGTGCCACCAGCCTGGCTGCTGGGGTCCTGCCAATAGCATGAAGTGACAGGTACCTCTTTCCTAAGGTGGCTGTTGGACTGGTTATGCCTGATCCTGGAGCTGGCCTCTATTAGCAGTCACTCTCCCTTGGTTCCTGAGGCTAGGACCTCCGGAGTCTGGGACCTCCCAAGGCTGGGACCAGTGCAGCTTGGCACAGCATGGTGTAAGGCTCAGGGGCAGGGATGGGTGCTGATTAGAGTCCAAGGATCCAGTCCTGCTCCTCCAGCTCCATCTCCCTCTCACCCTGCTTTCAGGAACTGGGGACAGGACACCCCTGCATGGTAGTGAGTCCCACAGGCTCAGGCTCTCCTGGTACCTGCCCCTACAGGAGGCACAGAGGAGAAATGGGCCTGGGGCGCAGGGAGCAGGGCACCACCTGCACCCCTTTTTGCATTGCGTGTTGTCATACAAACATCTCTCCTCCTGAACTGTCTGCAGAGAGCAGGGCGCTTGCTGCTAGGTGCAGTGCAGAGAGAGGAGGTGCTGAAATCCGGACCTCCGTGCACAGTTACAGTTTTGCCACCTTGTCCTCTCCTCAGTGGCAGCCTGGGCTGCTGCCCCTGCCTCCAGGCTTCTGGGCCCGCAAGCTGCCTGTCCTTCATGATACACCAGCCCAAGCTTCCCAGCGTCTGGAAAGCAATTCCTCACCTGCCAAAACCTCTCAGCTGCTCCCCATTGTCCTGAGAGCAACAACCCAGCACTTCAGAACCCACGTCCTTGTCACCAAGACCCTACCTAAGTCCCCAGCCTAGCCCTCCCCCCACGTCACTTCTGAACTCCTTATTCAGAGCTCCTGGGACAAGGCCACCCTTGACCTTAAGGCCTCTCCTCCTCCCCAGTTGTTCCTGGGGAGTTTCAGGCCCTCCCACAGGACTTTCCCAACCTTCAAACCCCCAAACTCACAACCCAGAGTCATCTCCCTCAGTGCAGTCACAGCTCGATAGGGCACGAGGTGACCACGCCTGCTCTCAGCAGGGAGACAGGTTTTGGAGCACTGAGGTCCTGCCTGGAGCACCTCCTCAGACATGGTGGGCTGCTTGGCCTTCTGGGTTGGCCCAGTTCCCCTGGAAGGGAAGGGGGCTCATGGGGAGGGTCCATCTCCAACCCCAAGCAGGGTGGCTGAGGCCAAGCAAGGCCTGAGGTCGGGGGATCCAGGAGAAGTCCTGGAACATCTTTAACACCAACAGCAGCAGGAGTCTTGAATTTTAGCATAGGTCAATGTTCCCGACCAGGGGCTATGTTTGGCGATGTATGGAGAGGTTTGTGTCATCACAGCGGGGGCAGGGCCTGCTCCGGACACCTGGTAGCAATGTACAGCGCATAGACCATCTCGAAAGGGAGAGGCCACCCCAGCCCGAGCACAGATGTGACAATCTCATTCCACAGTGCGATTTCTGGGGCTGCTGCTGAGGGTGGAGCAGGAAGTGGTGGCAGGGACTGTGGGCCCATTTCCAGCCTGGTGAGGCAGATGCCTACGGTTTAGCTACTAGTATTCTGTGTTAACGTCTCTTTGGGAAAAGCCCTGGGAGAGCATGAGAAAGCCAAAGCTTAAAACCCAGCACCCTGGGGTTGGGGAAATAGCTCAGTAGAATAAGCACTTGCCTGGCAAGTGCAAGGGCCTAAGTTCAATCCCCAGTCCCATGGAAAGAAAAAACAGTGCCCTGCTTTGACATAGTTCTAGGAAAGACAGGTGAGCTGTTTTGGTAAATCTGAGGTGCAGCAGGGACCCAGTTCAGAGGCATGGTGTCCAGGACTCTCTTTTGCTCTTTTTCCAGCCTCTGAGCCTTTCTGTAGAATCGCTGACATCTCAGGAGGACTCAGCCACCAGGAGGCACTGGCCAGGTCTGTCCTAGTGCCTTCCTTCATCAGCGCTGGGGATGGAGCCCAGGGACCTCACACAGGATAGGCAAGCCTTCCACCTCTGCCACACCTCAGGCCCTACTGCCTTTTTAGGTACAGTTTGTAAACTGTAATAGATCTTATACAGTGTTTTCAATGAAAAAATATGCAGTGATGCATAGAACCTTTATGAAGTTCATATTTTCATGTCTATACAATTTTCTTAGGACATAGCCATGTTCATGTTTTACATGTTTGTGTTACGATGTTGGAAGTAAGAGTAGTTGTGACCAAAAGCATCTGGCCACAAAGTCTAAAATATTTACCTCTGAAAGTGTTCGTTGACCCCTGCCCTCCACTGTGGCTCAGCCCAGCCACCACGTCTGCTGTCCTGTGTGAGTGGCCTCACCCAGGCCCTTTTTGGTTCTCTTCTAAGTAGAGATAAATATTCCCTCTAGCAATGAGTGCTGTCTGTAGGCCTTGGTTGCATAATAAATCATCACAATACCCAGCTGTTCAAAATAGCACCTGTCAATTATCTAACTGTTCTGGGCTGGTGAGATGGCTCACCGGTCTCAAGCGTGTGCATCCGGAAGTTTAGGCCACTCCAGGGACCGTGGCTCAATCCCAGGCACCACATGCTGCACCACCCCCATCGTCCAGGGAAGGCTGAGACGGCCATAACACAAACAAATACATGACGTTTAAAAAATAAAATAAACTTTAAAAAAAAAATTATCTAACTGTTCTGCCAGTCAGAAATACAACTGGGTTCAACCAAGCATTCTGCTTAGGGCTAGAGTGCTGGCCTGATGCTGGAAAAATCCACATTCCAGCATTTTCAAGCAGCTGGCAGAGTCCTGGTTCATGTGGCTGATGACCTCAGGGCCTCTTTTTTTTTTTTTTTTTTTAATGTCTTTTTGAGACAGGGTCTTGCTATGCAGTTCAGGCTGGCCTTGAACTCACTTTTGTAGCCCAGGCTGATCTCAAATTCACACCGATCCTCCTGCCTCGGCCTCCCAAGTGCTGGGATTACAGTCACGTGCCACCACGCCCGGCCTCAGGGCCTCTTATTTTTCTGGCTATCATCCAAGAGTTGCATCCAAGGGAAGACTGCTCAGGCCAGGCTCTCTGGTCCTCTAGCAGTGACTGAAAACCTCCTCCAAGTTAGGTCTCGGCTCCTTTTCTGCCACCAGCCAGTCACCCCTGCTTTGAAGGATTCCTGTGACATGGTCTCCCCATCTCCCTTCCTTAACCAGCTGGTCAGGAACCTTACAAACCTGCCACGTTCTTCTTGCCACTCAGTGTCACATAACCACAGGCTGACATGGAGGGCATGATCCTAAGTGTGCTCGCTGCCAATGCTGCACCAGGAGACACTGAGCATGTGCATGGAGAGCCCTTAAAGGACAGGATCACACCCTGGGTGCAAGCACCTCCAGGCAGACAGACAGCAGCACACATGGACAGACTGTGTTGACCAAAAACTCAGAACAAGCCAGAGGTGACAAGAGCCCATGCCCACATGCTGAGGACATGACAGATGTACTCACAAGGAGGCTCCTGCAGATGGCACCAAGCTGGGATGAAGCACACACAAGACTTTCATGAAGGACGGGGTGGGGCCCAGGGAGGAGGTCACCAGCCAGAGCACAGCCAAGGTAGGCATTCTCACGCTGACATTAGCACTGTTCTTAAGGTTTTGTATGAACCAGCTTGCTAAAGACTGCTAACAGAGTAAAATTCAGCCCCTACTGAATACCTGCCAACTGTCAGGCATGTGTTACTTTTTATTCTTAGCTCATTTAATCCTAAATGCTATATGTGGTGAGATTTTTTCTTTTTGTAGCTATGTTGAAATATAATGAATAAAACATAAGATTCTCCATTTAAAGCGTACCTGCTGACGACTTTTGACGTGTTCACGCAGTTGTGTGTCCATCATTTTGTTACCCAAGAAAGCCATCCCATGGCACTAAGCCATCCACCACTCCCCCACAGCTGGAAACAACCTTGCTCTCCTCCCTCTGGACTCTGCATGGTGCATATAAATGGAAATGTGCAGTCCACGGTCGTTTGTGTTTGACAGCTTCCACCTCGGTGTCTTCCAGGTTCATCGACCTCTTAGCATACACCTGCACTTTATTCCTTGCTATTGCTGAGCAGTAGTTTATGGTCTGGCTCTCTTGAACAACATTTTGCCACTTTGTGAGTTTGAGAATATTTGGTTGTTTCTACCTTCTGGCTGTTAGAGCGAGGCTGGGGTCATGCATGCCCAAGTGCTTTCATTCCTCTTGGGAATATGACTTAGGAGCGGGTCCATCCAGGAGCTCCTGCTAAACCCCCACCCTGCCTGTGCCCAGCTGTCCCTGGCCACCCTGCTCACCCACAGCTGGGTTCCACAGGAACTCCCTGAAGCTGCCCAGCCTCCCAGATCAGGTCAGCCCCCCACCCCCACCCCCCCAAACGAGCAGCAGCTGCTGGTTCTCATGGAAATTTTGTCTTTCCATGCATTGTCTGCTGGATGTGAAGAGGATGGGTCTGAGTGCTCAGATTTCACTCAGATTTCTCTCTGCCATTAGCCTCTTGGTGACTTGAGCCAAGATATTTTTTGTGGCTCAATTTCCCCAGCAGTAACTGTGGCCACTGGTGAGGGTTGGAGGAGGAGCAGTGGACAAAACTAGGTGTGCAGTTCACCTCCTGCTGCAGCCTGGTACCAGGCTGGCCTCCTGGCTCACCAAGGGGCTGCCCTCTGCCCACATATTCCTGGTCTCTGACTCTAGGCGCCTTGGTTCTTTTAGCTGGCCATGCCAGGAAGCATCTGCCTCCTCTCCTGCCTCTGCACTCTTCCACATTGTTCTCTGGGAAAACCGCAGGTCCTTTAATCACTGTGACTCCCAGGAAGCTGGTGAAGATGTGGCCAACAGCAATTTATCTTCCATGGTCTCAAATAGACAAAGTGTTGTGCTCACTGTCACCTCAAAGGCTCAGCCATTGTGTCTGCTTACCCCTAAGTCTCTGATGCGTCTATGTCACAAACCACTAAAAATGTCTCCTCAGATGTTAGGTGCAACCCCTACGTTATAGAAAGTGTGGAGCTGTCCAGGTGTCATGGCCCAGGACAGACTACACTGCTGGGTACACATTCTGTTTCTGCAAACACAGATGGTGGCGAGAGAGACACTGTGATGACTGGAAACAAGTGCCGCTGAGCACGATAACATATATGAAGAAGCCCAGTTGCAAACTGCCATGGTCCAGCTGACTTCAGCTAAATA
Source organism: Capromys pilorides (assembly GCA_004027915.1). Classification (NCBI taxonomy): domain Eukaryota; kingdom Metazoa; phylum Chordata; class Mammalia; order Rodentia; family Capromyidae; genus Capromys; species Capromys pilorides. The sequence goes on from PVKN010000938.1 coordinate 53,166, forward strand.
CGTGGCCGGGAGAAGGCAGGAGGTGGTGGCTGGCAACAGTGGGTAAAAATGCCACATCCACGTCTGAGGACTGGCTGGAGCCTTTCTTCTTTCTTTTTTCTTTTTCTTTTTCTTTTTTTTTTTTTTTTAATTTAGTACAGGATCAACAGGGTCTCACTACACAGATTGGACTCCTAGTGATTCTCCTGTTTTCAGCCTCCCAAGTGCTGGGATTACAGGCTTGCACCACCACACCCAGTCTCAATTGCCCTCTCAGTGCACCCCAGGGGCTAGGCCAGCATGGCACACCAGGGATCGAACCCCGGCCTCTGCCTAAGCAGAGTCCACTGAGCTACCTGGCCTGCCCCTTGGAACCTTTCTTTTTGACATTTAAAACTCAGAAGGTGGGTGTGGTGGTATACACTTGCAATCCCAGCATTTGGAAGCTGAGGCAGGAGGATCACTGCAGATTTCAAGGTCAAAATGAGATACGTAATGAGCCCAAAGTGAGCCTCAACTACAACCCCAGACCCTGTCTCAAAAAAACAATCAAAAACTCAGGAAGCAGATGGCTATGACCTATTGTCTGTGGTTAATCACAGGAATCAATGGGGTAAACAAATAATCCACATGGACTTCTGTTTGGTTTTCCTTTGCTCATAGTTCTGCAGCCCTGGGAACTGTGCTTTGGTCCCTGCATGTTATGGTTTGTATCTAAGTGTCCCTCCAAAGCCTCATGTCGTCACTGGGATGGGCTTCTAGATTTTGTGAATAATTCATGATCCAGTGCTGGTATGATGGGTGTGAGTGCTGCCCCCAGGACCTGGGGCTGGTAGCCTGAATGCAGCAGAAGGAAGACAGACTTGTTTTCTGCTGACATTGTTGCCACTACTTGCACTGGCTCTTGCTATTTTCCACTGCCATGAGCTGCTGCCCTCCACCTCGTGCCACTCTCCTGGGACCCACCTGAGTGTGGACTGAAACCTCCACTAACTGAGCTAAATAAACCTTTCCTTCTTTTTTTTTTTTGTTTGCTTGTTGTGTTTGTTTGTTTGTTTGTTTATTTATTTTGTGGCTGGCTCAGCCTGCCCTGGTGGTGGGGCTGGCATAGCATGTGGTGCCAGGGATCGAACTGCAGTCCCCGCAGTTGCCTGAGCCTTCCTAAGCAGGCACTTTAGACCACTTAACCATCTCGCCGGCCCCACCTTTCCTTCTTTAATTTAGGATTTGGGGTATTTTATCCCAGCAGTGAGAAAAAAGTAACCAGAACACTGCATTTTCCAATGTGACATCTGCCTCCTGGGCAGGCATCACTCCTGCCCACCTCATGCCGCGTGTGGCCCCTACTCTCAATACTCTGTGTCATTTCTACCTTTTCTTTCCATACTGGGCATTTCTGGGGCACCTTAGACGCACCTTTCTTCTGTGGTTTTCAAGATTCCTAGAAGATATTTTCACTCATACTGGGAGGAAGATGCTGGCAAGAAGGTGCAAGATGCTGAACAATGAGGGGTGGGCGTGGTCCACAGAGAGAGGGCCGCACTGGACAGTGGTGCCCGCCACACTCATAGCAGGACGTGGTCACAGGTGTGCACACGGACTCAGCAGGCAGGAGCAAGGGCCTCGTGCCAGGGTGGTCTGTGCCCCAATGGTTATCTGTAATTCCACAGATAATGGGAATAATGGATCCTTATTCCCATTTCTGAGGACTGCATCAGCCAGAGAGGAAGCATGACCTGTCGTGGGCTCAGGCCCTGCGCTGCCCACAGCACGACTCTGGGCACGCTGGGCTCTACCTCTGCCCGCCGCAGCCTGGACACTCTTTGAGGCGGTGCGAGATTCCTATTACCTTCACGCTCCTGTTTCACCCCAAGAAGACTGGAGAGCATCCCCCAGTCAGCTTTTTTCTCTTCCTGTCAAGCAGAGATCATTATACCTGTAGAGTTGCCTGCCTTTTGCCCCTAAAATTAAAGGAATGAGGCGGGAACACAGGCTCCCTTTTCTCCACTGCCTGCCAAGGAGGACACTCCTTCCCTAGGAGAAATATACAGCCTGCTCCCTCCCCTACAATGCCCCAGGACATCTTTGGCATCACCCCATTGTGCCCGGATGTCCACTCTTTATACTGGATTGAGCAGAACCTGTTTTGGCCCTTTCTACAATGTCCTAAATAATCCGACTCACTCCTCAGTCACTATGGTAAAGCTGCTAAGTTCCCATTTCCAGCCTAGAATCTCTCCCTGAAGTTCAAATACATTGCCCAGAACTCTCAATCCCACAAGACCTCACCAAAGCATCCCACCCCATCTTTCTCCTCCCCTCCCTGAACGAATAGCTGTGTTTGCTGACGCAGCCTTGGAAATCTGCTTTATGTCTGGCCTGTCTTCTCCACAGCCTGACTTCCTTCTGGTACAGGCCTCTACCCAGTCCCAAGCCACCCTGACAGCCCCTGCCCCAGATCTTGGTGCTATTGCATTTACTCTGGTCTTGCCACCATCCTCCATTTAGGATCCTTTAACTTGTCTGAAACTCAACTCAATGAAAGTTATGCAAAAATAGATGTATAGCTAGCATATCGGACTATGTCAGGTAACCAGAGAGAGGGCAGGGATGAAGACCAGTGGGTCTTGACTGAAATACCACCACGATGCTCGTGTTCTGCTTTGTTTCATTTTGCTTGGCTTTGCTTGGTTTTGCTTGGCTTTGCTTTTGAATGCTAAGGATGGAGCCCAGAGCCTCACATAAGCCAGGCAAGCACTGTATCTTGGAGCCTGCACTAGAGACTGTTTCTACTCTTCCTGATGAGTAATTCATATTCATTTCCTCTAGGAAACACGTAGCCTGTCCACTACCACTCCTGAGCTTTATAGTTATTGTCTTTGTCTAGCTGTTATTCCCAGGACCAGCTACCACCTTTGGTTCCAAGATCCCACTTATAGTTGCTTGAGTGAGAAACAATCAGTTATACCTGGTAGTGGGTGAAGTCAGCAGAAAAAGACAAAGAGCTGCTGCTTCCAGGCCTCTGAGAAAGGCTGCCATAGCCAGGCTAGCAGATAGGGCACAAAGGCCAGGGTTAGTGTCAGGGACAGGGTCAGGGTCAGGATCAGGATTAAGTTAAGACCAACCTAATTAGGTTAAGAGCTCAACTTGGTGGCTCTCTCCTAAGAAGAGAGCAGATTGGGGGCTTTCATGTTAGCTCAGTGGTTTAAGTGCCTGTGCAGGCAATCCCAGTCAGGCACAGGGGATGGAGGTTCGATCCCCACACCCACTCTTAAGGCAGCCTGAGACAGCCAAAAAAAAAGGAAGAGAAAGCAGATCAGACTTGGTGCTGGGAAGCAAACCCTTCCCAAGAGCCTCATTCAAGGAGGAGCCATCGTCCTGGAGCCCCGTGTCATCAAGTGGACAATGCCTGCTATTATGGTTTTACAAAGGAACTGACCTGCAGGAAGCCAAGTCCTCTCTGGAAGCCTTCAGACTCTGTTTCCTATACACCCGTGTGGTGGGTGATTTTAGCACTCTGTGGCAGGCCAGGGCTCCCATCCTCCAGGCCCTGGCAGCCTAATGCCAAGGTGTTGACAGGTACCAGGCAGGTATCTGAGGGAGCCCTGTTCTAAACTCCTGTCACCTTGGCTGGTAATTAGGGCACTTAGGGTTCTCTAGAATGGCCACACCTTGGGGCGTCACTCACATGCTCAGGACGGACTCCTCTAGGCTGTGGGCACTGAGCACAGCTGCTGCCTGTGTAACCTATGCCTCCCAGAAGCCAGCACTGTGCCCACAAGGACTGGGAGCCCTGCGACACAGATTTGAGGAACTACAAGGCCTGGTCCTGGGAGCCTCTGAGAAAAACAAAACAAAACACACAGCACTGCTTCCATGTGTGCTGGCTTGATCACCCCCATTTCCCACTCAAGGAAAGCTGAGGTTCTGAGGGGTTCAGTGGCTTTCCCAAGGCTGCACATCTGGCCAGAGGGCTTCATGGCTATGCCACTGCTAGCTACATCCAAACCTGGCTGTCCTGTGAGGGTACTCATTTTCTCTGGACATCCTGTCCTGCTTGCCCCACCCTGGGGGCGATAGTAGCATGGTAGAACAGGAAAATGACAGGGCTTGGGGTCAGCCTGGTAACCTGTAAAGACTTTCAGTAACACAGCAAGAATCTCTACCTGTCATCAAGGAATGGAGATTTGAGATTTGGAGAGGCTGGGAGTGAAGCTCAGTCGTAGGACCCTTGCCTAGTGCGCACAGGCCCTCGGTTTCATCTCCGGCACTGCAAAAAAACAGGAAAAAGGAAGAAAAGGAGAGGAGGCAGGCAGGCAGGCAGGTAGGCAGGCAGGCAGGCAGGCAGGCAGGCAGGCAGGCAGGCAGGCAGGCAGGCAGGCAGGCAGGAAGAAAGGAAGACCTAAGTGTGTTGCAGCAGTTCACCACAATGCCCTGAGGGTCCAAGGCCATGAGAGCCACAGAAAAAAACTCAGGGCTCTCCCAACCTGCTGGTGATCTATGTCCTCAGGGGCAGGGCTCAGCCTGCCAGTCCATTCCTGGCTGTCCTCTCTGCAGTTCAGGGGCTCAGCAATTGTTTTTAATGGACCATGTGGCAGGGGGATTGATTCCCCTCCTGGTGGTCAGGGAGGTGCTGCCTAGGCTCCAGGCTGGTACTGCTCACCTGGCCACCACAGAACCTGAGCCCAGGGGCAGCTCCTCTATTGGGTTCCTACCAGAGCCACCTCTCCTCTCCCTGCCCACTTCTGTCCTACGAGTCAGAACCTTCCAGTCCTGTCCCAGTGCCACTCCAGGATACTGGGGCTTCCCCCGTGTCTTCCCCTCAGCCATTGTCCTAGCCTTGCTGTAAGGTTCCTTTCTCTGGTGTGAAAGAGAAGTGGGAGAAAATAAAGAAATCCCTTATTGCTCAGCATGGGAGTGCTGCTGAGAGAAGCAAAGTTCCTTGGGAGGGAGGCTGACTGACAAGAAGTTTATCAGACTGGTCTAGGTGTGGAGTTTGTACGGGCCACAAGGTGTGGTAACAGGCTCTGACTGGGAAAGGCTTCCTGGGGGGAAGGAGACAGAAAACAGTCTGGAAGTGGCTGGTCCTTGGCTCTGGGACTTCCAGGCCATACTGACTCACACTATGATGACCTGGCCCGACTTTGGCAGGGGTGCAGCCCCGTCGTTCCAGTCTTTTTGTTGTTTAAAGGAGTGTGACTCTCTGGCTACTCCTTACTGACGGGGGCGTTATGGTGGAGGTTAGGGTGCTTGTTGGGATGACAAGTCAGGCCATGTGGAAGCTGGTGCCAGGAGTCTGGGCCAGGACGAGAAGCTCATTGGTGGTGAAAACTTGTATCCTGGATTGGAGACATTTGGGGAAAAAAGTTTAAAAAGGCAGAGTGCTATAAACAGCAAGGGAATGATCACGGTGAGAGGACCTAGAATGGGAAGGAGGACAGGGGGCCATTGTCTCCAAATGGGCCACCAGGAGGACCAGGAAAAACTGACTTTTTGCTACAGGCAACAAAGCCTGGGAGTTCAGGGGCCTCATCCACAACAATACTTGACTGGCTGGTGAAGTAACAGCATTTCTTCTCCATGGCACAGGTGCCACCTCTTTGGCTGTTAGGATGTCGAGAGGTTGGTGATTCTGGAGAACTGCGGCTGCCAATGAGTTGATTTGAGTTTGGAAGTTGGCAATGGACCCTGAGGCCTCCCTCATAGCACCAGCAAGGTTGGTGGATAATTTAGAGCAAAAGTGAGCAGTCATTCCGATGCCTCCAGCTTCCAGACCAAGGGCCAAGAAGAGGCCTATCACCACCAGAATGGGGGTGACCTGTATGGCCCTATGTGATCTTGCGTGGTTTTGAGGCAGAATTTTAAGGCCTGCTACAATCTGAGCCTCTGTACACAGGATAACCTGTGGTACAACGATAGCCAGAGTGCAAGAGCCTTGCCAGGTAGACGGGAGACAGGTAAATGCCCCTGGCCATGGACAAAAACTTGTCTGGAAAAGGCAGAGAGGAATGGAGGTGCTGGGACCAGGGAGGAACCGTGTGCAGGAGGGTAGGTTTCCTTCTGTCCCTGTCCTGGAGGGCTGTGCAGCCCCACTCCCTGGCCTCCTGCCTCCACTCTGGGCCCCTACCTTCCTGCAAACCATTCTGGGGCCAGAGCCACCTGAGGAGGGGGCTGTGCATCAGTGACAGGATCTGCATGGGGAGCCCTTTAGGGCATGTTCCCCACTTCACAGCCAGCATCTCAGCATCAAGAGAAGTCTCAGGCCCACCTCCATCAGGATCTGGATTCACACTGAAAACTGGTTTGCGGAGCAGGTGAACACCTACCTGCCCCTCAGCAGTACCACTTGAAGGCTGCTTCCCGAGCCCCTCTCCAGTGTGGAATGACCCTACCTGTCCACACGACCCTACCTGTCTACACAGCCAGACGAGTATGGGGGGTGGGGTGGGGCACAGCTGCACAGGTGGCACAGGGCTGACAGGCAAGTGAGAGAATCTCAGGAGTCAGAGGCAGCTGCAGACACACCTACAGCCACCAGACAGTATGTTCTGTAAGCTTTCTCACAGAGCCACAAGAAAAAAGTACCTTTGTCTCTGCTTTCTGGAAACCAGGGACATGGCCTGCCCTCACCCTGCCCTCCCTTCTGCATCACCACCACGGGGGAATTGGAGGGCTCTTTGCAGTTAGCTTTACACAAAGTCCCTGGGTCCAAGATGGACAAGTGTGGCAGCAGAATGGGCAAGTGGCGGTCAGTCCAGCTTTAGGATAGGGTGGACCCTGTCAGGTTGCTGTGTGACCCTGTCAGCCCCTCGTGCTCTGTGGGCCTTGGTTTGTCCTGCAGGAAAGTGCAGGCAGGCAAGGGAAGGAAGCACTCCTTCTCTTCTGGAAGGTTCTGGATCCCACACAGTCAAGCATGGGCTTTTTTTTTTTTTTTTAATAGATTGCACATTATAAATAAATTATAAACTTAAATGAATATAACAATAAAAATTTTAAAAATTGAAAGTACTTTCACACAAGGGGCTGGGAGATAGCTCCGTGGCACAAGTGCCTGCCTGGCAAGTGCAAGGTCATGAATTTGTGAACACTGGTCCAGCAAAAAAAAAAAAAAAGTACTTTCACACAAATATGTATTTCTTTTTTTTTTTTTTTTTTTTTTGGTGGTACCAGGGATTGAACTCAGGACCTTGAGCTTGCCAGGCAAGTGCTTATTCTACTGAGCTATCTCCCCAGCCCATGTATTTCAAACTATAAAAAACAATAAAAATTGTGTAAAATAAGAATGAAGAAAGCATTTACAGATCAGTCATATAATAGTTCACTCTGT
>PVKN010000939.1:0-20024 GCA_004027915.1 Capromys pilorides
TCACATCCCAGGATGGGCCCTTGATCCCGCTCTAGGGAGGAGCCAATCATATCCTAGGCAGGCCCAGGTCATGCTCCAGGGAGGAACCAATTGTAACACATAATCCTAGTGGATCATGACTCATGTCTCAAATTCTAGTAGTCCCCGCCCCATGATTGCATGAGGCTTTGGGGGGACAACTAGACATAAACCATAACACAACCACATAGGACTTCTGAAATATCAATTTGTGTTATTTTATTTTATTTAAGATTTATTTGGCTGGAGAGATAACTTAGGGGCACAAGTGCCTGTCTGGCAAGTGCAAGGTCTTCAGTTCAATCCCCAGTTGCAGAAAAAAAAAAAAAAAAAAAAAGATTTATTTATTTGTTACAGGATCTCAATACACAGCTCAGACTCATAGTGCTCCTCCTGTCTCAGCCTTCCCAGCACTGGGATTATAAACATGCATCACCATGTCAGTCCTGTTTCAGTGGCTGACATAGATCAGCAGACTAAGTGCCTGCTTAGGCTAGTGCAGGGACTGGGTTCGATCCCCAAGTGCACTGAGCTAGCCACAGAGACTGGGGAGCATTGAGGAGGCTGAGAGGCTGAAAACAGGAGCAGGGGTGGGGGAGAGAATGTGGTACCAGGGATCAAACCCGGGGCCTTGCACTTGCCAGGCAGGTCCTTAGATTACTGAGCTATCTCTCCAGCCCATTTTGTGTTATTCTAGATCACTAAATTTATGGTAATTTTCTACAGTGGTCATAGGAATCTAATACACTATTAGATGTCATTAACTCCCTCTCCTATGTGACCAAAAACCTGTTTAGAGTTTTCCTGAGGGCTGGGGTAATATTGGCCTTGTTTGAGAACTACTGCCTTAAGTTATAAACTATTTTTGTTTTAAGCAACATAAAATAGCTTCCCACTAAGATGATACTTTTTTCCCATAACTCAATCATTGCACTTCCTCTCCATCTTCCTAATATAATCTTTTTTTGGTGGGGGGATTGCCCTTGATGATAAATGAGACATCAAGTTTAATTGTGCTCACATTCCCTAATGTTCTCTTATCACCACTTTTGGTTAAATCAGTAGTGTCTATATATTATTTACTAACGCTATTAATACTACAATGCAGGACAGAACATAGTGATACAGCCCTGTAGTCCCAGCACTAAGGAAGCTAAGGCAAGAAGATTGCCAAATTGAAGTCCATCTTAGGCTACCTGTCAAGTTCAAGAGTAGCCAGGACTACACAGTGAGATGCTGCCTCAAAAAACATAAACAGGGCCGGCGAGATGGTTCGGTGGTCTAAAGCGCCTGCTTAGGAAAGCTCAGGCAACTGCAGGAACTGCAGTTCGATCCCCGGCACCACATGCTGTGCCAGCCCCACCACCAGGGCAGGCTGAGCCAGCCACAAAATAAGTAAATAAAGAAACAAACAAACAAGCAAACAAATAAAAAAAAAAAACATAAACAGCAGGGCCTGGTGACACAAATCTATAATCACAGAATTTAGAAGGCTTAAGATAGGATTGCTATAAACTCAAGACCAAGGCCTGGACTACATAGTGAGTTCAATATCAGTCTTAAGGATGCCTATGGCCCTAGGTATTCTTTTTTTTTTTTTTTTTTTTTGTGGGTCCGGGGTTTGAGCTCATGACCTTGAGCTTGCCAGGCAAGCACTTGTGCCATGGAGCTATCTCCCTGGCCCCCCTAGGTTTTCTTTAAAATTTATTTTTGAGATATTGAAGATCAAACCTAGGCTTATTCATGCCGGGTAAGTAAGTACTTCGTCCTTAGCTCTATAGGTTGTTTTTTTTTTTTTTTTTGTCTTTTTGAGACAGGGTCTCGCTATGCAGTTCGGGCTGGCCTTGAGCTCACTTTTATAGCCCAGGCTGGTCTTGAACTTGCACTGATCCTCCTGCCTCAGCCTCCTACATCAGACTTTCTTGCAGTAACTTTTATGTTTCCAAGAACAAGTATCATTTCCACATTTAACCTGGTGATAAACCCCTGGCAGCTGGTGTACTCCTGCACCAGTCTGGATCTCCACTCTGATTGTGCACAGGCACCACCTCACATTTCCCTGTAACATGTGTCAGGGTTGAAGTTACTTACTGAATCTCAGAACTTCTTCCCTAATTCTGGAGAATCAAACACTGTAGTTTCAGGAAATTCTAGTTTCTAGTGTTTCAGGATTATAAATCCACTGCCATTCCTTTTTTTTTTTTTTTTTGGCTGGCTCAGCCTTCCCTGTGAGTGGGGCTGGCATGCTGAGGATATAACTAAGGCCCCTGCTATTGTCTATACTTGCCTCAGCAGGAACTTTAGACTGCTGAATTATCTTGCTGGCCCTTCAATTATTTTTTCTTTTTTTTAGAAACACACACACACACACACACACACACACACACACACACACTGCTCAAAATCAGACCAGGAGACATCCTAGGTAAGCACCTTACCATTGAGCTATATCCCCAGCCCTACAATAGATTTTTTTGTTTTGTTTTGTTTGTTTTTGTATTGGGAATCAAACTCAGGACATTACACTTGCTAGGTAACTGCTGGGTCACTGAGCTATACCTTCCACCTTAGAGTAGCTCTTTATAAGGCTTCCATTGGTTCTCTGGTCTGTTTTAGTTCATCTTCCACTTTGCGTTCCTTGTGAATTTGCAGGGCCTTAGCTCTCTGTTTACATTTAGAAATAAGACTCTACACTCCTAAAAAAAAAAAAAAAAGACTCTACACTCCTAACTGAAAGTTCTTTTGCTGGGGCAAGATTTGCAGAATGGTGGGCTTCATCGTAAGAGAGGTGAGCAGCAGGCAACTTTCCTTCTTTATTTATTTTGTGGCTGGCTCAGCCCGCCCTGGTGGTGGGGCTGGTGCAGCATGTGGTGCCGGGGATCGAACCGCAGCCCTTGCAGTTGCCCGAGCTTTCCTAAGCAGGCGCTCCAGACCACTGAACCATCTCGCCGGCCCTAACTTTCCATTCCCTAATAAGGTGGAGCTGGTTTCTCCAGTGGAAAATCCTTTAATCTCCTGCTGAGGGTAGGTGGAGTGCGGTGTATAGGAACCAGGCTGGAAGAGAGGCCAGACCTCAGTTTAATGCATGCACTTCCACACACTAGTTTGCAGTCAACCACTTTAGCCCACCTAAGTGGTTCTGAAAATTCTCATCAGGTTCCCCAGAGGTCTATAAGAGCTCTGTAAAATGAGTCATTGTCCTTCATTTCCTGTCAGTCCAAAGTTTGTTTCTATCTTTCCTTAGCTGCTTTCCGTTCCCATTCTTTATGCTGTTGGGTTAATAGCTATTTAAGTTTCTTCCTAATCTTTTTGGTGGGTTTTTGTGAAGATGAGACAACATCTACATACAGGCAGCCATTTTGTTCTAAAATTTTTTTGGTGGGCGGGGACTAGGAAGCAAATTTAGAACCTCATGCTTGCCAGGGCACTGTGGCACATCCCTGGCCTTCACTTGGTTTAATTTGTGGTGATCTGTTTTGCAGATGAGGAAGTTGAGGGCTTCAGCGAGCCAACCAAGGCTCACCAGCAAATAAATGGCAGAAATGGATGCCATGCCTGTATTTAAGTCTAGGTTCACACTCTCACCCTTAATAGTCTGTCTTTTTTTCTAGAAGGTTCATGTTAAGACTATCCTCCCTTCATGGCAAAGATGAGGTAAGCTCCTAACAGCTGCAGAGACTCGAAGCCTCATGACTTAGCAGGATCCACTTTACACGCCCTTGTACTCCCCTGTGCTAAACAGCAGGCTGGGTTGCGCTACCAGGACATGAACTGAGATTCTTTTTCCGGAAGGACTAATCAAGACTGTCACATACATTTTCCAATAGAGATCTGCCCCTGGCTAGAAGCCTGGGGGCATGGTAAAAAGTATCTGGGTGTTTTCCAAATACAAAAGGGGCTTGGCCTGGGTGGGTTCCTGACAAGGCTGCTAAATTTACTTATATCATGGTTCTGGGGACCAACTTAAGGCTTTGCATACTTTGCATACAGGTAAGCAGTACTCGACCACTGAGCATACTTCCAGCCCAGGTGCTAAATTTAACAGATGGAGCCAGGCGTAGTGGCTCATAATCCCAGCGCTTGGGAGGCTGAGGCAGGAGGATCAGTGCGAGTTTGAGACCAGCCTGGGCTACAAAAGTGAGCTCAAGGCCAGCCTGAATTGCATAGTGACATACTGTCTGAAATAGACTAAATAAATAAATAAACAACAGATGGTATGGCAGCTAGGCATGGTGGTATGTTACTGTGATTCCTGTACTGTGCAAGGCTGAGACAGAACTGCAAATTTTGGCCCAGCCTGGGCAATGAGTGATATAGCAAGTCGCTGTTTCAGATTTTTTTTTGTATTTTTTGGGGACCGGGAACCAAACTCAAGAACCTTGCACTTGCCAAGCAGGCACCTATGCTTCCGAGCTACCTCCCTGACCGTTGTTTTAAAGTTTTACAAGGTCTCGGTATGCAGCCCTGCGCAGACTCTGGATCCAAATCCCCACCGCTAGCAGCACACACACACACACCAGGTCCAGTTAAATTTTTATTTCAGGATAAACAAAGCATACTCCCTCCGTGTAAATATGACCTATTAGTATCTGAGATGCTTTCAGAGTTCATCGGAAATACACCAGACGCCCAGTACTTCCTCCAGTATACCTAGCTATAAGCACCCAAGTAGAAAATGGCTGGCCAGGTCGAGGCCAGACTAACAGCTCCAAGGTCCTCCAAAAGACCCCGAGGCCCTTCGAGCCGCCGTAGACGGCTAGAGCGCCCAGCCAGAGGGAAGTCGCTACACGCACTTCCGCCGGGAGGAGCAGTTGCCGATCGGGGCCGTGACGTAAGCCGGAAGGGGCAGGCGCTCCGGGAGCTAGGCCGCGCCGCGCCGGCTGAAGGGGCCGGAGCCGGGCCATGGCGGCGGCGGTGGGCGCTGAAGGGCGGCCTGCGGCCCTGGAGGCAGTGATAACGGCGCCTCCGGAGCGGGGCGGTGGGAGCTGCGTGCTGTGCTGCGGGGATCTAGAGGCCACTGCTCTAGGACGCTGCGACCACCCAGTGTGCTACCGCTGCTCCACCAAAATGCGGGTGCTGTGTGAGCAGCGCTACTGCGCCGTGTGCCGCGAGGAGCTACGCCAGGTGTGCTGGCTGCGGGGCGAGGGGGCGCGGGTGCAAGTGGGCTTTGAGGCTTGAGGATACGGTCTTCCTGCCGTCGGCGCCGAGGAGACGCTCGGCGACAGTCTGGGTGGGGTCAAGGAGGGAGGACGCGGCCGGGCCAGCGGAGGAGGAACGATGCCTGAGGGACTTCCCCCCTTTAGCCTGGCAGAATGGGACAGTCAAGTCGGGTGTGCCCTGACCCATCTTTCTAGAAGTAGTAGAAAGATGTAGTAGCTCATTCCTCCGGCTCCCTATTGGGATGGAAGAGACAGGTAAGGAAACCTACAGAGGCAGAGTGCTTGGAAACAGAGGGTTCAACTGTGTGTAAGTCCGCCCTAGCTGAGTTTCTGGGCTCCTCCAGTCACTGACGCAACTCCTAAAACGGGCGTTTTCGTTTGTAGAATGGAAGTGACACTCACACCTGACTCTTCTGGGTGCTTGGCCTGGTGGGGACAAAAGTATTAGGAAGTTTTTCTCTTTCTTTCCAGTTGCAGCTTTGGGATTTCTTCCTTTCAGAGTAGAGAGGGCACGTTTCTGACTTTTTAGATTTGGAAGCCCAGGAGAGGTCAGAGAGTACATGGAGCTTTCCACCACTTTCCTAGCCATGCCAGCTGCTAGCCAGGAGCATCCAACTGGATCTCTCTTGGTTTGCTGCCCTTAAGATCTGTTTACTTTCCGGATTGTGAAATCCCTAATTATTTTTTAATGGTTTTGGGATTTTTTTTTTTCCACCATGGAAGGTTTCTGCTGGTGGCATATGGATTTTCTCTTCTAGAAGTGAAGCAGAGTCAGCACTGGAGAAGTAGGTTCTATTAAATTTTTGAGTAGACATGTGAAAGGATTAAAAGAGAGGCCAAAATCCTAGAGTATTTCCTGGGCACCTGCCCTATGCCCTATTGAAAAAAAGCATTTGGAATGGTTTTAGTCTGTAATGGGGAAGGAGAGATCTGAGGTATAAGAACAGTTGAGGAAAACTTTTGCTCTGTGCTTACTCAGAAGGCACTTCCTGGACTTGTGGGAGCCTGCTTTGCCAGCCAGTCTTACACAGAGTGACATAAGTCTCTTAATGGCCAGGTTTCCTAGCATACCTGTAGTTTCTTTCAAGCAGAAGGGCACTGTGGATATTTTTTATTTATTTATTTATTAGTACAGGTTACGATCGGACTCGTGATTCTGTTTGCGGCCTCCCAAGTGCTGGGATTACAGGTGTGCCACCATGCCTAGTCTCATGTCGGAGTCTCAGCACCTCTGGCATGGCAGACCATGAATCAAACTCCTGAACTCCATCCCCTGTGTCTGCCTAAATCTGCTAAGTTATCTGTCCAGCCCTGTATCTTGGAATGTGAGACCCTAGCCCTAGCTTTGGGTTTCACTCAGGAAACAAATGAATACCCATACATTCCTATTATAGCTAGCATCTGCCCATCCTTGTGGGTTCCACACCTTCCAAGTCTTCTGTGTCTGCAGCATTGATTGACGCAAAGGGCTTCCTTTTAGGCTTGCCCTGCAATGCTGGGCAGCAGGTAACAGTGGTGGTAGGGGTCCTGGGAAATTTACTGTTGGGCAAGTTGATGCTGCCAGATCAACTATCTGGTTTTGTTTTCTGCTTTTTTTCTTTTTTTTTGAGACAGGGTCTCACTATACAGTTCAGGCTGGTCTTGAACCCGTACTGATCCTCCTGCCTCATCCTCCCGCCTCATCCTCCCAAGTGCTGTTTTCTGCTTTTGAGACAGCATCTTGCTGTGTACTTCAAGCTGGCTTTGAACTATTTCCCAGGCTTGCCTCAAACTTGCAGCAATCCCTCCAAGTGCTAGAATTATAAACAGGATCCATCATGCCTAGGTTGGTCTTCTTTCAGTCCTGCATTTGCAGGTTCATTTTAGCCCTTCTTTGTCCTTGTTGAGTCCCGTGTTACTCTTTGAATATGTCCTATATCTTATACCTACCCAGGAATCCTTCAGTGACTCTTAGTGCCTGAACCTTGTTCCTTTGTCTTTCCTTACAGGACTGGATCTGTGGGAAAAAAAATTTTTTTTTGTCTTTTTTTTGAGACAAGGTCTCACTATGCAGTTCACGCTGACCTTGAGCTCACTTATGCAGCCCAGGCTGATCTCGAACTCACACTGATCCTCCTACCTCAGTCTCCCAAGTGCTGGGATTACAGGCGTGCGCCACCATGCCTGGCTAGGTCTGTGAAAATTGAGAGAAAAGAGTGCCAAGATGCTTGTGGAACAGACAGACTCCATTTTCTGGTTAATTCTGTATACCTTGACCTTCCTTGTCCTAGCCTAGGGTGGGAGCTAAGACTGGCAGGGAATAAGCACAGTGCAGCTGCTAGTCAGACAGAGAACTAGGTCAACTTGAACTTTGCAGCAGGTGCTTAGGGTGGACACTGAGATGACTCCATCTGATGGGAGGGTAACAGAAGCACTATTTTCCCTGGACCTGACTAATCAAGACTCTGGGTTGCTGTAGCCTCCATTCTCCATTAGACATGTTTCATGGGTCATTTTTTTCCCCATTCAAGTCTTGCTTTCAATCTTGACATGCCTTTGTTTGTTGCAGGAGTCCCAGGGGGACTGCATGGCACCTAAGGCAGCCACACTCCTGTCACATGGGCAGGAGGAAGTAGGAGGGAGTGCCAGCCTAGGGTTATCCCAAGGCCCAGGTCAGTGGGCTGAACCTGGTGACTCAGATTATATTTGTTCCATTAATACCCCACCCTATCACTTTGCCTCCTGCCTCAGTCTCTGTATGGTTGTTTTTCTGCTTCCATCTGTGCGGTAAGAGTGATTCCCAGTGGCCTTCCTATACAATACTTCCTTCTCGCACCTGGGGCCTCCTTTTCCTGTGGCCTGACCTTCATTGTTTCCCTCTGGCTGGTGCTTGTTCTACCTGTCCTCTTGTTTCCTCTTTATTTAGTGCCCACTATATGGTGAAAGTAAGGAACACCAAGGCCTTCAGACAGATATTCACACTAGTCTCTATAGGTTGATGGAGTCAGGGTGGAAGTGGGGGGGGGGGTGGTCCTCTTGCTAGGTAGGCCTCGCCCCTCTCTACCTCTCAGTCTTTTGGAAATTGATCTGGCTGTTTCTGTGATGCGCTTGGGAGGACACAGCTCCCCTTGGACCTGCGTTATTGGTGGTCCTTTTCCTAAGCCTTTTCTCATTGTTCTGATCCCTTCATGAGCTCATCCAGTGCCCTCTTCCCCATTTCTCAGCCTGGCTTAGGTGTGCCCTACCTGGGCCATTTCCATTGGATTGCTCAGGATACAAATGTTCTTGGCCTCCGTCCTTTGAGGTGGATGCCCCATCCTACTATGCAAATAGACTGTCTAGGCTCAGCTTGGTGGCCCCTTGACACCTACTTCTGCCTCTGCTGCCTGTGCTTTATGACACTGAGATCCTGGTGGCACAAAGTTTTCATGTGGGACACTTTTGGCTCCTCACCCCACCTCATCCCAGGCTACTATGTCATCTCCCTGCTCCTCTTCCCACAACAGTTTCTGGCCTCAGGCTGTGCACAATGATATTTTGTGGGAACGTAATATGCTATTATGGTTGGGATGTGGATGCCATAAGGCCCAGCTTGATAAGGACAGACTGGCCTATAGCATGGCATGGCACTGTCTGAGCAGAGGCAATAGCATAGAAAGATAGCAGTAGAGGCTGGCTACCCAGGAGGGGTGCCCACATTCCAGGAGCAGGTGGGCCTCTGCTGTGCGATCCCAAGGTACTGCCCAGGGTGTATCTACATGCACAACTGTGGAGGGTGCTGGAGTCGTGGCAGTGATGGGGCATCCCTGGCTCAGATTTCCTCTGTGGAAGGAAGTTGTTCCTCCGCTGTGTCTGTTGGGTTTGGATTTTTTTTTTGGCAGCTTTGTGGAGTTTCTTTGTGCTGCTCTTCTGGCTGCCTTGTAGGCAACACTAGTCTCCTTGATGGGTTGCCTCTGCTGCCTCAGAGAAGCTAAATAGGGTGTGGACCTGCTTAGTGTGCTGAGCTCCTGCTGGCATTTCATAAGGTATCTTGTGCTCTTTGTTCTGTCAGTATCCAGAGTGGTTTATGGCCTCCTGTATCTCCTTGGGTCTGAGCCAGAGGTACCCTGGCAGCTGCTGGAAGGCAGAGCTGGGCATGAGCCACAAGAGGAGGAGGGTAGGTCGTATAAGAAGAGGCCAGCACAAAGCCCAGGGACTCTGCCCATGTGTGGGCATGAAGAGAAGCTGCCATGGAAGAAAGAAGCCAGGGGCCCACAGGAAGAGGTCCTGCCATGACCTATGGCTTTTGTGATTTAGATCTCTGAAATGGAGCTGCGCCTCTCACTAAAAGATGGTGTTGGAAGTGCATTCCCAGTAAAGTGCCTGCCTGAGTTTGGCATTCAGCGATTTAACATATAGCAGGAGACAAAGTCAGGTTATGAAGTCATCCTGTCTAGCCTTTTCAGACATAACAAGGGTGAGAGAAGACCTCTGGAGCCCCTGGCAATCTCCCCTTCCCCTTCCCCTTGAGTATAGCTGTGCCACAGCAGCTCCCTGGGCTCCTGATATAGGTGGGGCAGGCATAGTCTTGGTGTCCTCTCTTCCAAGTGTGTCATAGCAGAAGTACAGCTGATTTCTCCTGACTCGCCCAACACCCTCTCAAAGAATCAGCTTTAGTCATTGCTGCTGATGCCATGTGTGGCCATGAGCATGCCTGAGGCTCATTCACTCTCCATGGCTGGTCCCAAAAATCCTTGGCTAAGCTTAAACATTACCAGGGTGACATTGATGTGACATTTCCCAAGGCAGGGATGCTTCTCTGGGGTGCACTGAGAAGGCTATGTAGAGCTGCTTTCAGAGCTGAGCTACCATGATCAATGCCGGTGCCAGGCTGTGGGGGTAGTGACAGAGAGGAGACAGTGAGGTGTGGGCTTGATCTGGGGGGGGGGGGGTGTAGTGGCAGAGGTTAATGTGAAATGCTGAGTCTTCACCAGAATGGCTTCATGGAGAGAAGAGGGAGTCTTTCAGGGAGAAGTAGCCTGAGTCTGTGAGGACTTAGGCCACTGTGAAGGTACTGGTACAGGGTCTTGCCATCTGATCATAGTCTGCTGCTGCAGCTCTGTGGAAGGACAGAGTAAGCTGACAGTTATGCCCTCAGCTCTTACAGGAAGTGACAGGGTGGAAGGGTAGTTTGGCTCTTGCTTGACACATGACCCTGCTGCAAAGGTTTCAGAGCTGTGCCCACTGGACCTGTACAGTTCATGCCTGGGCCCCACACAACCCGTAGTAACATGCAAGAGCTGTAGGAGCCCCTATGTTCTGTGCCATCATGCAATCAGGGTGGGGGGGTACTGGATGGTGGTTGGCTAAGTCTTGAGGATAAGTCAGCTGAATGATCCTAAGTTGGAAATATTTATTTTTATTTTTATTTTTTGTGGTACCAGCGATTGAACTCAGGACCTTGTGCTTGCCAGGCAGGAGCTTATGCCACTGAGCTATATCCCAGCCCCTATCTATTTATTTGTTTATTTTATTTTTTGGTACTGGAAATCAAACTCAGTACCTTGTACCTTATGTCCCTGCGCTATCTCCCCAGCACCTAGCAGCATTTATTATTTCCTTAGCTGCTTCCCTGCTTTCTGTGCAAGCTCTTCTGTGGGCAACCCACATTTCTACCCTCTATTTGGTCCCTGTCCCTCTAGGGTGGTTCTGGGTAAGAGTCAAGGGTGGCTGCTAAGAACCTGGTGGTGTGCACAGCTGCCCCCTAGTGGAGAGTCTGGGTGTCGTGTCTGTCTCCAGAGATATAGTGGGTGATTTGGGATGAGGAGGCCTAGACCAGCCCAGGAACTGTGTGGCTGCTGTGTATTTGGAGCCTTGAGGGGCCCCCTTCTCTGTCTTCACCTCACTCTTACATGGACGCACAGATTGTGTTTATCACTGAGTCTTGCTTTTGGCTCCAGGTGGTCTTCGGGAAAAAGCTTCCTGCCTTTGCCACTATACCCATCCATCAGCTGCAGCATGAGAAGAAACATGACATCTACTTTGCAGATGGCAAGGTGTTTGCATTGTACAGGTGAGGGACCCTTGTCTGGAAGATCTGTAGCTCTTCTGTGTCAGCAGGGTTCTTGTATTGGGGTGGGCGTGTCCCCTTTATCTCATGCCCTTCACAAGTCTGAGGGGGCAGGGAGACCTCCAGTGTGTGACTGATGTCAGGTCCCATAGTCCTGAGAATCAGCTGTCTGCTCTTAGGTCCATTGCCTTTCTTCCTAGACTTTGCTTCCTTTCCTATGATGGGGAGCTTCCATTTCTCCTGTCTAGGGTGACAGTGGAGATGGCAGAGGTGCAGCGTCTGCTGCCTGGGTTCTTTGAGGGGCGTGAGAACATATGCAGGTATGTTCTTGGCTGTGACTCTAAAACCCAGTAAAAGATGCAGCTATTGTGGATGGTTCTCAGCCTTGCAACCATGGCAACTATGGCCTTGGACCCCAGGCCCCGTGCACTGTTTTTTCCTTATGCATTGTGGCACTCACCCATAATCCCAGCACTCTGGAAAACGGAAACAGGAGAATCTCAAGTTTGAGCTGAGGCTGGGCAACTTAGCAACTCAATGACATTCTTAAATTTTTTTAAAAAAGAGGGATGTAGGTCAATGTGAAGGCCCTGGGTTTAATCTTGTACCACACACACACAAAGTCATTGTCTGCCTAACTTGAGGTCAGATTTCTGGATGAGACTCTGATCAGCAAGGCTCTAATGTTTCCCCAGGCAGCTGCTGCAGCATGAGTGCCCACAGTGCCCCCAGTTGCCATCCTTTGGCCTCTTTGGGGACCTGGAGCAGCACATGCGGAAGCAACATGAGCTCTTCTGCTGCAAGTTGTGCCTGAAGCACCTCAAGGTGCGTCTGTTCTGGGAATGGAGTGGGAATAGATGGGTGGGCTATAGTCCTGGGGAGCCTGGGCAGGTGCCACACAGCCACTTGAGTTCAGCACTCATGCCTCTGACTACACATGTCTTAGCCCCTAAAGACCCCCTTGTTCCTGCAGAGCATTAGGCTGCTAGCAGCTGGGGGAGGGAGGGGTTTTTGGTGGCTGTTTGAGTCTGCCAGGTTTTTGGCACTTGCCACTCAATCCCCTGGGGCAGGGCTGATATCAAGCAGGGCCTGTTGTCCTCATCATTGTACTGCCAGACTATAATAAAAGTAGGGTGGCTGGTAGCCCCCACCTACTGCCTAGCTCCCTATTCTCTGCAGATATTCACATATGAACGCAAGTGGTACTCACGAAAGGACCTGGCCCGCCACCGTATGCAAGGAGACCCTGATGACACTTCACACCGGGGACATCCACTTTGCAAGTTCTGTGATGAGCGCTATTTGGACAATGATGAACTGCTCAAACACCTGCGCCGTGACCACTACTTCTGCCACTTCTGTGACTCAGATGGGGCCCAGGACTACTACAGGTGGGTGGGTCAGGGCTACTGCCCAGGGCACAAAAGGTGATCTTCCCCCAGAGGCTGCTGAAGAAGACAAGGGAGGTAGCCTCACTGGCAGTCTGGTGGCCAGTAAGGCTTCTGCTAAACTCTGATGTCTCACCCCACCAGCGACTATGCATACTTGCGGGAGCACTTCCGAGAGAAGCACTTCCTGTGTGAGGAGGGCCGCTGCAGCACAGAGCAGTTCACTCACGCCTTTCGCACTGAGATTGATCTCAAGGCACACAGAATGGCCTGCCATAGCCGCAGCCGTGCAGAGGCACGCCAGAACCGCCAAATTGACCTGCAGTTTAGCTTCACACCAAGGCACTCACGCCGGACTGAGGGTGAGCCAGGCATTTGAGGGCTATAGCCTGGCTTGGTGCCCCAGGCTAGGCAGTAGGGTCTACGAGTCTTGTGTCTGCTCCTGAGGCCTCAACTATGGGTCCCTTGCTGCTTAACTGGGATGAGCTCACCCTTGGGGCTGTGCTCCGAGCACTCAAACACAGTGGTAACAACCAGTAAATCTTCACTCCCCCTATCTTCTGCAGTGTTCTGCATTTGCAATTCTTGGGTCCCTGGGGCTCTTTCTAGTTCAGGAAGCTGTTACTGAGCACAGCTCTGTGTAGACCCTGCCCATTTGCAGAGTTTGCTATGACTTGACTCACGGACTCTGCAAGGTGTCTGGGCTTGTCCCCAAGCTCATGGCTGCGGACTGGGGAACCTCTCCTTCAGTATGACCTGGATGGCAGACCTATCAGTCCTTCTGCCCTGTTAGGGGCCAGAACAGTGACAGGCTGTATGCTGACCACAGGGGTCGTCAGCGGTGAGGACTATGAGGAGGTGGACAGGTACAACCGCCAGGGCCGTGCGGGCCGGGCCAGCGGGCGCGGAGCCCAGCAGAGCCGCCGAGGAAGCTGGAGGTACAAGAGGTGGGAGAATTTGCGTGCTACTGATGTTCTGGCACTACCCAGGTAGTGCCAGTGGCTAGTGACTAAGTATAGACACAGGCCAGAGGACCTCATGTTTGACTCCTCGGATCCTGAGTGTGGCAACAAGGTCTGCTCGGTGTCCTCTGTGAGCAGGTTCTTCCTTTTCCTTTAGTGCTAGCCAGAAACACAAAGACCAGGGATGGGGGTGGGGGTAAGCGGAAGAGCTCTTATTACTTAGGAGGCCAGTACAGTTGTACCACAGAGGGCTCTTACAGCAAGCACATGCCAAGGCTATGTCTCCAGGCCTTGCTCAGCCTGAAGCCACCCTCCCAATCCTAGGGAAGAAGAGGACCGAGAAGTAGCAGCTGCCATCCGGGCATCTGTGGCTACTCAGCAGCAGGACGAGACTCATAAAAGCGAGGACCGTGAGGAAGGCAGCAGGCCCAAGAAAGAGGAAGCAGCTGCCCAGGGTTCTGAGGAGCCCCATGGTTCTCGGCGCCTGCCCCGTACTCAGGGTGAAGGCCCAGGTGAGATGAGCCTGCTTGCTGGCAACTTGCCCAGGTCCAGGCACTGTGTGGCCAGCACCTTCCCTGGGAAGTAAACACATCTTTGCTGATTGCCCCAAAGTTATCCCCATGCTCTGAACTAAGGATTGGTCCTCTCCCATTTCATAGGCCCCAAGGAAGCCTCAGGAAATGGTCCAGTAAGTCAAGAAGCCAGCCAAGGCCCTGGCCCAGGCCTAGGCCCAGCAGCTGCCCCTTCAAGGTGTGTGTGAGGGAATAGTGTGAGGGGACAGTGCCTGCAGTGGGTAGGTGGGGGCAGGCCAGAGCCTGGTGAGCTGCTGACTAGCTCTCTCCTCCCTGGACCCAGCATCCTCCTCCCACCTACCCCAAAGCTCAAGGATGAAGACTTCCCCAGCCTTCATGCCTCCACTGCCTCCTGTTGTCCAGTGACAGCATCAGGCCCTGTAGGGTTGGCATTGGTATATTCTGGGGCTACCAGAGGCAGGAACACTTTCCAGGAAGAGGACTTCCCTGCCTTGGTGTCCTCGGTGGCCAAGCCCAGCACTACTGCCCCCAGCCTCATCTCTGCCTGGAATAGCAGCTGTGGAAAGAAGGGGGCTCTGCCCATCCCTGGGGCTCAGGCTGCCAGCGGGGGTGGCCAGCCCCCAAAGAAGCCAGGGAAAGGTATCAAGGGGTGTCGGAAGGCTGACTCAGTCCCTGTGGAAGAAGAAGAGGGAGGTGGCCTCACTATGCAGGAGCTGCGGACCACACCCACTACAGTAGCTGTCTCTACCCTGCTGGGGTCAGCCTCCACTTATACCTCCATCAAGGTCAGCAAGAAGAAGAAGGTGGGCTCGGACAAGCCTGGTGCCGTGCCATCCCCTCCAGTGCCCCCAGAACGTATACCAAATCACCCTGGAGCTGAGCAGGCTCTTGACATCTCTGTAAGCCAAGCTGAGGGGCCAGAGCCTGTCATCAATGGACACACTGAAGGGCCAGCTCTAGTACGGAGTGCCCCCAAGGAACCCCCTGGGCTCCCAAGGCCTCTGGGGCCTCTCCCGTACCCTACAACCCAGGAAGACTTCCCTGCACTGGGAGGACCCTGCCCACCCAGGATGCCTCCTCCCCCAGGTACGAGTGGCCAGCTTAACCCAGTGTGGATTCTGGGAAGGGACCTAGGGCCACAGACAGGCTCATATACAGAAGTGTGAGGTTCAGATCCAACTCCCAACTTTGGGTAGTGGCCGGCGCACTACTGCCCAGCTGCCTCATCCCTGAGCCCACCTAGTTCTGTGCTTAACCTGTGTTCCTTTCTTTGTAAAATGAGTCTCAGAACTGTGCTGGGGCTGAAGGTACGTGAGCTGACACAGGTCAGGTTTGCCATGTGGCAGGGTATGGCCCTGAGCCTGCTGGGTTAGAAGTATGATCTAGACAGATGTCTCACCCAGTAGGCTGGATGGCCTGAAATAGCTACCAAGGGCCATGTTTGGGTTTTGTGCTGCCCTGCAGGCTTCAACACTGTGGTGCACCTCAAGGGTGCCCCACCCCCACCTCCACCAGGCCTGATGCCTCCCTTCAGTAAGCCACCCCCTGGCTTCTCCAGCTTCCTGCCTGGACCCCACCCAGCTTGTGTCCCCAGCCCCACCACCACCACCGTGAAAGCGTAAGTGGACCGGACTGCCTGGCCTCCTGTCACTTGGGACCAGTGGAAGGATTCTCCTCACTGGCACCCCAAAGCTGAAGCTCCCTTTTCTCGTCCTCACCCCAGACCCAGGCTGACACCCACACCACAGTCCTACATCATCCCTGAGCACTTCCGGGACAGGAATCTGAAGCTTATCCAGTCTATCATGGTCTTCCTGCATAGCGATAAGTCCCGCTTCAGCAAGTTTAAGAGCCAGTCTGGGGAGTTCCGACAGGTAGTGGGAAAAGGGGTACAGGGAGGCCAGCCTGTATTTACCAGGCCCTGGCCTGGGGCCAATGTGACTGGCTGTATTCTCTGGGTGGCAGGGAATAATCTCTGCAGCCCAGTATTACAGGAGCTGCCGGGACCTGCTTGGGGAGAATTTCCAGAAAATCTTCAGTGAGTTGGTGCTGCTGCTGCCTGACATAGCCAAGCAGCATGAACTGCTCTCTGCACACACGGACTTCTGCAGCCGTGAAAAGCCTGTTGCCAAGTCCAAGAAGAATAAGAAGAATGCATGGCAAGCTAACACCCAGCGTATGGGCCTGGACTGTTGCGTGTGCCCTACCTGTCAGCAGGTGCTTGCACATGATGATGTCAGCAGCCACCAGGCATCACATGCCCGGGAGGATGACTTCCCCTCCCTGCAAGCCATTGCCAGGATCATCACGTAACTCCTGGTAGAGTGGGCAGGAACTGTCACACCTGTGCAGTTCCTTTTCCCTCCCTTCCTCCTCTTGGCTGCCAAGCAGCCAGGTTAGGCCCTGGGGAGGCCACTGCTCAGAGCTGGCAATTGGCCAAGCCTGCCGGGAGTCACCGGGAAGGGCTACGGTGGGCTGACGGCACACTTTTGCAGACGTCTCATTCCCTGCTTATTAGTGGGACCGTCTTGGTTTGTATTTTGTGCTTTGGAAGGTGCCAAGGGAGAGAAGGGCTAGGATGCAAGAAAGTGTGCCTGCAGTCACAGCCGCAGGCCACAGTAGCCCAGACGGTCTCCTGAGTCTGGGACCTGCAGCCCCCAGAGCCGAAAGCTGTGAGTCCACTGGTGCTGGGTCAGATGTAGAGTGTGTTGTGTAAGGAGTTGGCTGTTTCATAATTCAAGAATGTTGGGGATTAAAAGCAGACACAAATTGTGCTACTTGAAATTGAACCTTTTTACAAAACAAGCAGAATCTGTGATCTTAAATTGTCTGACCTTTTATAAGACAGTTTATCCTCAAATAAATTTATTTTGCAGTACTGCATCTAGCTTGTGTCTTGAGCTTCTGTGCCTTCCAGTGTAACTCAGAATCGAGGCACTCAGATCAGATTTATTAAATCTGCTCAGGGTCAGTTTGTAAACACTTATCTGGAGGAGGCCTGTTGACAGCTGGGTCCTACTCAGAGGATAAGGTCCCAGCCCTAGTGTGGTATGGTAGGTCTGGCACTACCCATGCATTTCAGGAACAAATCCTATTGTGTTTAGCAGTACAGTTGAATACCTAATAGCAGCAGTGGCAAACCTATAGTGTGGGTGCTATATGAGTCGATTAATCATTGAAAAGTTCACTATTGCTGGCCTAGGGACACTGATCTTCAGTAACTTGGTCATAAAACCAAGACTTGAAGTTTATATCCACAGGCCAGAGAAGAACTATTAAGACAGGAACTGGGCATGGTGGCACATGCCTGTAATCCCAGCACTTGGGAGGCTGAGGCAGGAGGATTAATGTGAGTTCAGAACCAGCCTGGACTACAAAAGTGAGCTCAAGGCCATTTGGGAGGCTGAGGCAGGATTGTTGCTAGTTTGAGATCAACCTGGTCTACAAAGTGAGTTCAAGGCCAGCCTGAACTGCATAGCAAGACCGTATGGTCCTGTGACCTTAAGGACAATCTTTAACATAAAGATGCAGCTAGAAATAGTAGGGGCATTGCTGAAGTAGTGCAAAAAAAAAAAATTTTTTTTTTTTGTGGGACCAGGGTTTGAACTCTGGACCTTACACTTGCCAGGCAGGCACTTGTGCCATGTAGCTATCTCCCTGGCTCCGCAAAAAAATAATTTCAAGGGGCCAAGGAGATAGCTCCATGGCACAAGTGCCTGTCTGGCAAGTGCAAGGTCGTGAGTTCAAACCCTGGTCCCACCCAAAAAAAAAAAAAAAAGAATAAAAATTTTTGCCTAGAGCTGGGGAGATAGCTCAGGGGCACAAGTGCCTGCCTGGCAAGTGCAAGGTCCTGAGTTTGATTCCCAGTTACACACACACAGACACATACATACATAAACACACACAATAATATGGTAGTTTGTGCCTCAGATGAGCATATTAAATTTAAAAAAATAATTTGTGCCTAATTACTAGGTTCTGGTATTTTAGTGAGGCAGCAAGTACTAAAGCCTCATTCTCCAAACTATCTGGAAAAAGTCTACTTCACAAACTACACAAGAAAAGGTCTTTGGTCAGAAGAATCAGGTGACTTTCAAAATAACCAGAAAAGTACACCACGGTGACAATGGACCATAGCTGCATGGCTGTACTGGCAGAACCCACTGAACTGAGGATAGTGGTAGTTCTGTCCCCAGGGTGGCTCTGCTGGGGCCTGGGAAGAGACCAACTTTCACATCTTCCACCCTGGGCTGAGTGAAGAGCTTGTGCACCCTGTACCCGCACAAGCACAGCCTCTGCTAGCGATGCCCTGCAGAGGGTCATGGGGTCCTGAAGCAGGAGTAGCATAGTGGAGCAGGTTTCATTAAGGAAACAGGTGATGTTAAGGAGTGAGATCTGGAACAATACTTGGCAACACAAAGGACTCATTCTCTGCTCACCCGAAGTGCACTTTTTTTTTTTTTTTTGGTCTTTGAGACAGGGTCTCACTATGCAGTTAAGGTTGGCCTTAAGCTCACTTTTGTAGCCCAGGCTGGTCTTGAACTCCCACCAATCCTCCTGCCTCAGCCTCCCAAGTGCTGGGATTATAGGCGTGCACCACCGTGCCCGGCCAAAGTGCACTTCTTTATCCTACCTTCCACACCACAATCTCTTATTTCACTGGAGGGGAACTTGGCTACAGACAGATTGAGAGATTAGGACTTCTTGCCCAAGTTATGAAGTGGTAAAGCTAGTCCTAGGTGGGCCTTAACTGTTCCACTCAACCAGGGGTTATGAGAGAACCAGTTAGGAATCTTAAAAAAAGGCCAGGGAGGTGGTGCAACAGTGTAAATGCCTGCCTAGCAAGCACAAGGTCTGGAGTTTGATCTCTAGTACTGAAAAAAAAAAAAAAAAAAAAAGGCAAGGGGTGGGTTATAGAGCTGGGGAGATAGATCAGCAGAGTAAGTGCCTGCTTCAGGTGGTGGGGGGAAGAATGGAAAGAAGAAAGGAAGAAAGAAAAAAAGGGAGAGGCTGGGGAGATAACTCAGAATAAGTGCTTGCCTGGTAAGCTCAAGGGCCTGAGTTCAATCTCCAGTTGTTCAAGAAAAAAAAGGGTGGGTGGGGGAGCTGGGGAGATAGCTCAGTAGAATAAGCACTTGCCTGGCAAATACAAGGACCTGAGTTCAATCCCAGTTTCTGCAACAAAAAAAAAAAGAAAAAGAAAAAGAAAAAGGGTGGATGGTGGCTGGTGGTATAGTTCCGTGTGAGTTATTTGGGTTCAATTCTTAGTACTGAGGGGAGAGGGGAGGTTTAAGTGTTCTGACACTAACAGGCAGCATCTGGGGCCCACAGGTCTCCTGTGGGGAATGGAATTCAGGAGCATATAATTTTCTGTTGACAAGAGCTAACGTCCAAAAAGGGTGCTTTTCCCTCTTGTTCCATCTGTCGATCATTCCTAGGTTCATACAGAGGCCTGGGCAATCACAGCAAAGCAGGCTAAACAGAGGTCTGTTTCTCAAAAGACTAGAAAAGGAAGCCCTCAAAACTGGGAGATACTGAAGGGGCCAAGGAGATGGGAGCTTGAGGAAGTAACTCATAAAGTTACAAATCATGCTGCCTGATGTTGTACACAGATCAGTACATTGCAAATTTCACCATCACCTTGTCTCAGCTTCCCACTGGGCAGCTGGGCAGATGTCAGCACCATAACCCTGGAAATAGAATCTAGGAGTCCAGTAGAAGGCTGGGAGAACCTGACCCAAAATAACCAGATCAACTACCTGATAAAACAAAAATATAGTCAGGCACAAATTGTTTTGTTTTTTTTTTTTTCTTTAACATATTTGGGGCCAGAGAAATGGCTCAGTGGTCTAAAGCGCCTGCTTAGGCAAGCTTAGGCAACTGCAGGGACCACAGTTCAATTCCTGGCACCACATGCACCAGCCCCACCCCAGGGC
>PVKN010000939.1:20124-60431 GCA_004027915.1 Capromys pilorides
AAAATATATATATATATATATATATATATATATATATATATATATATATATATATGGTATTGTTTTGTTTTTTTGCGGGACCGGGGTTCAAACTCACAACCTTGCACTTGCCAGGCAGGCACTTGTGCCTCAGAGTTATCTCCCTAGCCCTATAATATATATATACATATATACATATTTTAAAAAATGTATTCAGTACAGGGTCTACAGGGTCTCACTACACAGATCGGACCTTGTAGTGATCCTGTTTTTCAGCCTCCCAAGTGCTGGGATTACAGGCTAGTGTCACCATGCCCAGTTGCATTTGTGTCTTGTGTCTCAGCATGCCTGGGAATGGGGCCAGCACAGAAGCCAGGGATTGGACTCACAGCTCTTGTGTTTGCCTAAGCAGCAGGCACAAGTTCACTGTTTTTTTTTGGGACCGGGGTTCAAACTCATGACCTTGTACTTGCCAGGCAGGCACTTGTGCCATGGAGCTATCTCCCTGGCCCAGCAGGCACAAGTTCTTTTTTTTTTGTCTTTTGGAGACAAGGTCTCACTATGCAGTTCAGGCTGGCCTTGAGCTCACTTTTATAGCCCAGGCTGGTCTTGAACTTGCACTGATCCTCCTGCCTCAGTTTCCCAAGTGCTGGGATTATGGGCATGCGCCACCATGCCCGACTGGCATAAGTTCTTGCCCAGATAATCTAACAAATTTATGTGCCATGCTGCAGATTCTAATTACTCTTCAGTAAAGTCCAAGTCCTCTTTTTTTTTTTTCTTCCAGTACTGGGAATCAAACTCAGGACTTCATGCTTGTGAAGTAGGCACTTATGTTATGCCATTGAGCTATCTCCCCAGCCCATAAGTCCTCTTTTTTTTTTTTTTTCTTTTCATAAGTCCTCTTTTGAAGTGTATCCTTCCATGAGTACTCTGAGGCTTATGATATCAGTTGTCTTTTCATCATTACTGTTTGTGACTCTCTTCTTACCCCTTGGAAATTGTGTATATTAAAATTTCTGAGTGGACTGAGGTAGATATAAATATGGTCCACCGGGGGTTGCGGAGATAGCTCTGCAGTTTAGGAGCCTGCCTTGCAAGTGCAAGGACCTGGGTTTGATCCCAGGTACCACATGCTGAGCTGGAGCTGGAACCCCAGGCTCACTGTGCTGGCCACAAAAACAGGGCATGGTGGTACACACCAGTAATCTTAGCACTGGGGAGGCTGAGATGGGAGGATCACTATGAGTCCAAGCTGCTTAGCGAGACCCTGTACAAAATAGATAAATAAAATGATTTTTAAAATAAATATGATCAACTAACTGGATATAGTTGGTAGTTATAGATTATTTCATTCAACAGTAGAACACACATTCCTTCCAAGTATTCATTAAATATTCACTAAGATGCACCATATCTTCAGTCATAAGCTAGGCCTTAATAAGTTTAAAGGTAGCCGGGCGTGGTGGTGCACGTCTCTAATCCCAGCACTTGGGAGGCTGAGGCAGGAGGATCGGTGCAAGTTCGAGACCAGCCTGGGCTATAAAAGTGAGCTCAAGGCCAGCCTGAGCTGCATAGCGAGACCCTGTCTCAAAAAGATTAAAAAAAAAAAAAAAAGTTTAAAGGTATTGCCTACTTGCCACTTAGAATTCAGGCCAGAGTGAGAGCAAATAGTCCTTGGAGTAGAATGCTTATGTAGTAAGAGTCAAAGTTGAGATCAAGGTAATGAAGAACTCAGAACCAACAGTATCCAGGCCAGGGATATAGCTTAGTGGCACAAGTGCCTGCCTGGAAAGCACATAGTCCTGAGTTCAATTTCCAGTACCAACAAAAATAACCAAAAAGGGCTGGTGAGATGGCTTAGCGGTCTAAAGCGCGTGCATCAGGAAGTTTAGGCCACCACGCAGGGACCGCGGCTCCATCCCAGGCCTCACATGCTGCGCCGCCCCCCACCTCCCAGGGAAGGCTGAGCTGGCCATAACACAAACAAATATGTAATGTGGTTGCAGAAAATAAAATAAACTTTAAAAAAATAAATAAAAATAAAAATAAAATAGTATGTAAGGAGGGCCCGGTGAGATGGCTCAGCAGTCTAAAGCACCTGCTTAGGCAAGCTTAGGCAACCACAGGGACTGTGGTTTGATCCCCAGCACTACATGCTGCACCAGCCCCACCCCCAGGGCAGGCTGAGCCAGCCATAAAAAAAAAAGTATGTAAGAAACAACTCAGAGCAATGGGAGCAATCAGGTATACATTAAGAGGAAGGTGCACTCAATATATGTGTGTTGCCAAAATTCATATGTAATAACCAATCACCAAGGAAATGAGGTTAAGAGGTAAGGACGTCATCAGGATGGAGCCCTCATGAATAGGATCAGTGAGGAAGAGACCTAGAAAGTGAGCTAATCTCTTCTACCATGAAAGGCACCATTCATGAACTAGGAAGCAACCCCTTCCTAGACACAGAATCAATTATTTTATTTATTTATTTATTTATTTATTTAATAATATGGCTGGCTCAGCCTGCCTTCGAGGTGGAGCTGGTGCAGCATGTGGTACGGGGAATCAAACTGCGGTCCCTATGGTTGCCTAAGCTTGCCTAAGTAGGCACTTTAGACCACCGGGCCATCTTGCTGGCCCTTAACTATTATCTTGATCTTGGAATTTCTAGCCACCAGAACTGTGAGAAATAAATTTCTGTTGTCTACAAAAGAATTTATTTATTGGGACTGGGGAGATAGCTCCGTGGCACAAGTGCCTGCCTGACAAGTTCAAGGTTGTGAGTTTGTTTTTTTTTTTTTGCGGGACTGGGGTTCAAACTCACGACCTTGCACTTGCCAGGCAGGCACTTGTGCCACGGAGCTATCTCCCCAGCCCCCAAGGTCATGAGTTTGAACCCCAGTCCCGCCAAAAAAAAAAAAGAATTTATTATTTATTTACTTACTTACTTACTTATTTGTGTGGAACCGGGGATCAAACTCAGGACCTTGTACTTGCCAGGTAGGCATTTTATTTATTTATTTATTTTTGTGGGACTGGGTTATCGCCAGGTCATTTCTTATTTTGAAACAGTCTCACTGAGGTGCCTAGGCTGGTTTCAAATTTGATGATCCTTGCCTCAGTCTTCCAGAGAGCCAGGATTATAGACTTGTACCATTATGACCAGCAATATAATATTCTTGAAATGAGAAAGCATAAAGGTGGCAAACAGCACATCATGGGGACACAGGAATGTAATCTCAACAATCAGGAGGCTGAGTAAGGTTTGCCATGAGTTCAAGACCAGTTGGGGGCTACAAAGTGAGGGTGTTTTGTTTTGTTTTGTTTTTCAGACTGGCCTTGAGTTCACTTTTGTAGCCCAGGCTGGTCTCGAACTCACAATGATCATCCTGCCTCAGCCTCCCAAGTGCTGGGATTACGGGCGGGAGAGAAGGCTCAGTAAAATAAGCACCTGCCTGGCAAGGCAAGCACAGGTTCTGAGTTCAATCCCTGGTACTGAAAACAAAACCACACACCAAGTGCTGGCATTACAGGCATGTGCCACCATGCCCGATTTACAAAGTGAGTTTAAGACCAGCTTGAACTGCATAGCAAACTGGACTGACTCACTACTGCTATGTATTCTAGAAAGGCTTTGTACAAGAGAAAGTACACAGCTGCTAAATCAAAGGTTGAGAAAAAGGAGAAAGTTCTTGCTGCCATCACAAAGCCAGTCGGTGGGGACAAAATGGGGGTACCCAAGTGGTTAAGCTTCAGAAAATGCCTAGATACTACCCTATTGAAGATGTGCCATAGCAAGAAACTCTTCAGTCAGCATGTGAGGAAACTTCGATCCAGCATTACTCCTGGCACCATCTTGATCATTCTCACCGGGCGTCACAGAGGCAAGAGAGTGGTCTTCTTGAAGCAGTTGGACAGTGGCTTGCTACTTGTGACTGGGCCTCTTAGCCTTAATCGTGTTCCTCTATGAAGAACACACCAGAAATTTGTCATTGCCACCTCTACAAAAATTGATATCAGCAAAGTGAAAATCCCTAAGCACCTCACTGATGCTTACTTCAAGAAGAAACTGCGGAAACCCATACACCAGGAGGGCGAGATCTTTGACACCAAGAAAGAGAGATACCCGATTTCAGAGCAGTGCAAGGTGTATTAGAAAGCGGTGGACTCACAGATTTTAGCAAAAATCAAAGCCGTTCCTCAGCTCTGGAGCTACCTGCGATCTGTTTTTGCTCTGACAAATGGAGTTTATCCTCATAAATTAGTGTTCTAAATTTCTTACTAAGAACCTAATTAAATAACTGATACATTTAAAAAAGACAAAAACGCATAAGGTCGTGAGTTTGAACCCTGGTCCCGCAAAAAAAAAAAAAAAAAAAAAGACAAACATGCTGGGTGTGGTAGTGCACTCCTATGCTGTTACTAGGTTTAGGATTGCTTGCCTATCTTATGGAGTTAAGAGTCTAGATTCTTCCCATCTTAAACAAAAAAACTGAAAGAAAGAAGTAAAAAGTAATGGTGAAGTTTACTTGAAAAAAATAAAAAAGTGAGAGAGAACCTGTCCCTGCTGAACAAGCTTGGACATGTAAAGGAAGGAAAAACAAAAGAGTTAAAATAAGAAAACTGGGAGCTGGCCAGATAGCTCAGTGGACTAAAGCTCTGCTTAGGCAAAGCACAACAGCCAGGGTTCCATCTCTAGCCTGCCATGTCGGGCCCCCACCCCCCCCCCCCCCCCCCCCCCGAGGTGTGCTGAGGCATCAGTTGAGACTGGGCATGGTGGCAGGGGCCTGTAATCCCAATGTTTGGGAGGCTGAAAGCAGGAGAATCACTAGGAGTTGGATCTATGCAGTGAGACCCGATAGACCCTGTACTAAATACATTTAAAAAAGACAAAATGGGAGCTAGGTGTGGCGGCTCAACCTGGGATACATAGTGAGTTCAAAACCAACCTGAACTACATAAAGAGATCCTGTCTCAAATACAAAAGAGGGGCCGGTCAGATAGCTCAACAGATTAAAGTGCCTGTTTAGGCAGGCACAGCATCTGGGGTTTGATCCCCAGCACCACAAGCCATGCCAGCCTGGCAACTGGGGTGTGCTGAGATATCTATTGAGACTAAGCATGGTGGCATGGGCTGTAATCCCAGTGCCTGAGAGACTGAAAAACAGGAGGATCACCATAAGTCTGATCTGTGTAGTGAGACCCTGCAGAACTTAGAAAGCTGAGATAGGAGAATTGTAGTGACTCTGAAGCCAGCCTGAACTACACAGTGAGATTCTGTCTCAAAAGGAAATTATTTTGAGGACTGGGGACAAAGTTTAGTAGCACAGCACCTGCCTGCAAGCACAAGTCCTGAGTTCAACACCCAGTACAAAAAAAAAAAAAAAAAAAAAGCAAAGAAAAAAACTTATACTGAGATACTATCTCACTATATTGCTCAATTTGGCCTCAAAATTG
This sequence comes from Capromys pilorides, assembly GCA_004027915.1. Taxonomy (NCBI): domain Eukaryota; kingdom Metazoa; phylum Chordata; class Mammalia; order Rodentia; family Capromyidae; genus Capromys; species Capromys pilorides. Next base: position 25,561 of record PVKN010000939.1, read on the forward strand.
GCAATCCAGGAGCCAGCAAGATGGTTCAGTGGTTTAAAGCGCCTGCTTCGGCAAGTTTAGGCAACCACACGGACCTCGGTTCAATGCCCAGCACCACATGCTGTGCTAGCCCCACCCCCAGGGCAGGCTGAGCCAGCAACAACAACAACAATAATAATAAATTGGAAATTCTCCTTTCTCAGCCTCCTGAGTTCTGGAATAACTCTGTACTAACTACCACGTCTGGCTCACAATAACTTAAAAAGGCCTGGGACTTGAGCCCAGGATGGGCAACCTAGTGGCTTAGGAAGACTAAAATGAAAATGAAGAACAAAAAGGAGTGTTTCAGCTTATATGCAGACATCTCCCCAAAGCCTCATATGCTTATAGGTGAAGCTTTGGGGACATGCTTGGATTATGGGGTTTATAACAGCTGACTTGCTGTTAGGAGGTGGGACCTGGTAAGAAGAGGTGGGTCACTGGGGGTGTGACCAGGAAGTATTTATCTGCCTCCCTGGGCTCCGTTCTTCCTTGCTTTCAGCTTCTGGTCTACCATTCCATGAGCTTCCTTCTCTGGTGTCTGGCACATTGTCTTGCCTTGGAGCCAGCCAATCAGTGACTAAAACCTGAATAAACTATGAGCCATGGGGCTGGGGAGAAAGCTCTGTGGCATTAGTGCCTGCCAGGAAAGTGCAAGGTTGTGAGTTCAAACTCAGTCCCCCCTCCCCCCCAAACAAACAAACAAAACCCTATGAGCCAAAATACACTTTTTCTTCTTTTAATTGTGGGTATCAATTGTTGTGTGCTAACTGCAAGAGAAGTAACAAAAACAAGGTGTATGGGATGTAGCTCTGTGCTAGGTTCAATCCCCAGTACATACATACATATATACATACATACATAAGCAAGCTTGGTGGCTGGGCATAGTGGCACACACCTGTGATCCCAGCACCTGGATTCCCTAAACTCAGGAGGCTGAGACAGGATTATGATAAGTTTGAGGCCAGCCTAGACTACATAGTGAGTTCGAGGCCAGCCTGAACTACATAGACCCTGTCTCAAAAAATAAAAAAAAAAGAACCTGGGATGTAATTCAGTGTTAGTGTTGCCTGGGTTCAATCTTCAATAATGCAAATAATAATGGCTGGTAGTATTTGGCTTATTTATGGTATTGTGAACTGAAGGACTTCGCAAGCTGTACCCCCAACATTTTTTTCGAGTCTTACTTAATTGGCCAGGGTGGGTTTAAACTTGGGATCCTCCAGCCTCAGCCTCCAGAGTACTGGGATTATAGGGATTTGCTGCCATTATCTATTTTTTGCAGTACCAGGGACCTTGTACTTGCCAGGCAATCTTTCCTGGCCCTACATCTGGCTATTTTTTAGCAAAAGCAAAAGCTCTGTCTCAGAAGAAAACACAAACCATGGGCTGTGTTTATTTTGTGTTTTTGAGACAGTGTCTTGCTATATAGTTCAGATTGACCTCAGAAGCACAGTGATTCTCCTGTCTCAGCTTCCTGAGTTCTGGGATTACAGGTATACATCACTGGTATAAAACAGTTTTAATGAGCTAAGAACCTGGGAGTTTTCTTGTTCCCTATCCCTCTATGATGATCCTGAATAACTTTATTCTCCCAGCCTGGCATAGTGGCACACACGTGTAATCCCAGCACTTGGGAGGCTGAGGCAGGAAGAATGCAGTGATTCTGAGACCAGCCTGAGCTACACAGTGAGTTCAAGGCCAGCCTATACTACAGTATGAGACTGTTTCAAAAAAAAAAAAAAAAAAATTTTTTTTGGCGGGACTGAGGTTCAAACTCATGACCTCGCACTTGCCAGGCAGGCACTTGTGCCACGGAGCTATCTCCCCAGCCCCTCAAGAAAATTTTTTTTTCACCCAATTTATTCTTGGAGACACTGCAGTCTGGGCATCCTGGCTTTAATGACACACCTGTTTTGTTTTGCTTTTTTTGCGGAACCAAGGATTGAACTCAGGCCTTTGTGCTATCTTCCCAGCCCCTCACATCTGACTTTTGAGGGGAGTGAGGGGCAAGAAAGAAAACATATCATAATTTTAAAGGGGAACAGTAAGCCTTGAGTTAGGCCCCAGGAGTTCACTAGCTCTTTGCCCCATGGTGGTCTTTGTCTCATTCCCATTATTGCAGAGAGCCTGCTCCAACAGGCAAATTTTTTACCCAGACCAGTGTGATCTATTCAGGATCCTGTATCTGGAGTTCTCAGAAATTGGAGGTCAGGGGCCGGGGGGATAGCTCCATGGCACAAGTGCCTGCCTGGCAAGGGCAAGGTCCTGAGTTTGAACCCCAGTCCCACAAAAAAAGGGGAAAAAAAAAAAAGAAATTGGAGGTCATACTAGCCTCTGCCTCCTTAACCACTCCTGTATTCTGGACCTTGAGGCCCCCGCCCCTGGTACCAGAAAGAGCAGAGGTAGAAACGACTCCAGAAGCACCCAGATCACAGTCAATGCATTTACAATCTTTATTGTAAAGAAGTTGCAGTCAGAATATGGGACACTAAAAATACACAATCATGGATTGTTCTTTCAGAAGAGATCCATATATACAAAAACTGTAAACATATTCACTTAAATATCACTTAAATAATTGTTCTATGCTACAATGTATAGAAATGTCATTCAACCGCAACTCCAGAGGGAGGCATCTGTCTGTAAGAATGAAATATGGCAACATATCTGGTTTAACTTTATGTAAAAGCCAGCTTTGTGCAATGCATGAATAGTTAGCTACACATGGAGAAACCCCCATAGGGCTGGGCCTTAAAACAAGGTACTGGGTAGGGAGGGAGAAACTGGTCCAGGAAGCCAAGGTAAGACAGTCTGCTGTCTCCCGGGGCACTATTGCCAGGTGGAGGCTCCAGGACTTTTTCCTGATGAGAACTATGTCTTGCCTGGCACCCAGGTGTTCCGCTCTTCCCTTAGGCAAGGTCTTACTGAAGGGCTTTTGCCCAGAACCTCAGCTGTCTTGTGCCTTCCTGGCCAGAATGGCCCACAGAGAGGGGCAGTTTATGGGGCACTATGAGATGAAACTGGAAGACTTGACCACAATCACGACAACACTAACAGGCTGGGCTGCTCTATGAGTGGAAATGGAGGGAGGCTCCAGACAGGGCAAACCAACACAGCGGCAAAGATAGTAACTATCTATAGGACTGGGGATGGGGAACAGTGGCCACAATCTCTGGCCTCAAGGTCAGGTTAGTGTCCTTACCTCGGGCCTGGGAAGCCCAGCACCAGGCTGAGTCGGGCAGCTGGACCTCTGACCTTGGAAAAAACACGTACGCCCAGATTACCTGGCCGATGAAAGGACTGCCTCTTTTTCTGGAACCCACCCTAGGCTGTGCTGCCCTCTTGTAGGAGCTCAGGTCTGGATCCTCTTTTTGAGGGACTTGGTGGGGACAGCTCAGGAACTCCAGAAGGGCTCCATCTACTTGGCCGATGGAAACCCACAGTGGCCATCCCCTGTGTCCCTGGCACTGGGTGGGCAGGATCTGAGGGAGGTCCCAGGAGGCCTTGGGGCCTGAATTGGTGGGGTGGCTTTTGGGCCCTTGCCTGCACCTACCAGCCATTAATAGGCAGGCACTTGGTACCCTTTGGGGCTGGTGTCCAGGGTCTCGGTAAAGGGTGGGCTCTGGTAGGTCTCGGTGCCCTCCACGCCACTGCCCACTGGGTAGCCAGGGTAGGCCTGGCCTGCTCCAGTGCCCAGCTGCTCTGTGGCAAAGAGGGACATGTCGGTGCCCAGTCGGAACCGCTGCAGGGCCTTCACGGTGAGTGCCACCTGTGGGGGTGGGTGCAGGTCAGCTGGGTCAGCTGAAGTGCCCCTATCCCTGCGGCCTCTTGGGCCCACACTTACCCAGCTGAGAATGGAGAAGAAGCTGAAAGCGATTGCAGCCCGCGCAGCATCCCCAGCCTGTGTGGTGCCGGGTCCTGGTGCGGTGCGTTGCCACTGATTGGTGAGGAAGCAGAAGCCCACAAACCACAGGAAGGACCAAAGACCTAAGGACAGCAACCGCAGTCAGGGGAGTTCCGTCACCACCAGGAACCTACTGAAGCCCGGGCGCTGGGGGCAGCCAAGTTCCGCCCCTCCTGACCCCGCCCATTTGACCCCGCCCACCTGAGAAGCCCAGGTCCAGGAGCACCGCGCGGCGACGGTCGCGGACACTGCTGATCTGCTGGAAGCGCACGTCGAGCAGCAGGAAGGCGGCGCAGGCTAGAAAAGCCCCGAGTCCCAGCACGACGCCAAAGCGGCAGGCGCCCGCGTTCCCGTTGAAGACGCAGCGCAGTTCCGGGCCGCTGTCGGTGTTCACGTAGCCCTCGTTGACTATAGGCCCAAACACGGCGATGGAGAACACCTACGGGCGGCGGCGGCGGCGCTGCTCAAGGCTCGGTAAAGACCCTCCTCCCTCTAGCACCTCTGGTCTCCGGGCTTGTGCCCGCTTTCCCCTGCAGTACCGGTCTATCTTTCCCAACCCTCCTGTATTTAGTAATTACGGACAATAGGAACCAAATAGTGAGCATCTACTAGGTTCAGGTACTGTACTAACAGCACTACTTTTAAGTGCAATCCTCCAGGAACCCAGGGGATGCCATTATTCTGTGATCAAAGATGTCCCTCGAGCTAGGCTAACTACACAGCAGCTACATCATTCTTATCCTCTCTGCAGTTGGGGATATTGGGGCTCCAACGGATGAAGGGATTGTCCAGGGTCATTTGGCTTATCAGAGTCAGAGAAGAGATTCAAGCCAGCTCCTCTGCACAACCTAGGCACCATGGCGTCCACTCAGAGCACACTCCAGAGTGCGGAACAGGAGTCTTCACTTCGGTTGGTCCGTGAGTCCAGAACTGTAGTCTGGAGGGCATGGGGAAAGGAGGAGTGGATGGGAGGCTGCACAGAGGTGTAGGCCAGGCCCCAGGTTGAACCTGCTCTCAGCACCTGGTAGCTGTGTGCTCCTGAGTAAACAGCCCAGTGTTTGAGGGTTGGGTGGGAGAACCACCGCAGCCTCTGAAGTGGTGGGCACCTGAGGGATGATGTTTACCATGGAACTGATTAATATCAACCATGAATGTGTTCAAAAGGCGACAATAACCTTTAGAGTTTGGCCCGATCTCAGTACCCTCTGGGCACAGTTCAGGCAGGCAGGTAGGGGGTGCACCACAGTCCTTTTAAACTTGACACTATTTTTTTTTTAGCTCTGGGTAGCCCTATGTTTCCAAGAACGGACCTTGGTCTCAACTTTATCATTTTGTTCTTTTCCTCTCCCACCTCTGAGACACCCAGTCAAAAGAGCAGGCAGCACAGCAATGTCCCCACTTTGGGGTCCACAGTCGGGACTAGAGCTGGGAGCCAGATGCAGGATTTCAGCTTCCTGGTCTAGTCAATCACTTCACAAGGAAGGCCGGGGCCCTCCCCTCCCTCCTCTAAGACGAAACCCAGAACTAGGCACCCCACTTTCCTGCCTGAGAGCAAGGGTTCAGAACGCCTCAAACCTGACACCTTCTCCGGGAAGCCCTCCCAGTGCAGGGACTCCTCCCTTACTCTCACCCATAACTTGGAGGCTTGGGGAGGACTCACTCCCTTCAAAGGGGCCTGCCAGCTGTGTGTGCAGGGGTGGGGGGCGGCCTTCCTGATCCCTCTCGGCTCTTTTAGCTCCTTCGTCGTGCTGGGGTTAGCGTCCAAGCCTTTGGGCAAATCACGTTCCCACCCTGGTGCCCGTTTCCAGGTCGCGAGAACGGGAAAAACGGAGAGAAGGCTGAGGAAAGGGATTGGAGTTAGACCTAAGAAGGAATGGGGGCCGGGGGCTACCGGCGATGACCTCTCAAGGTCCCTGGGTCGCTGCCAGCCCCTCCCAGCCCGCAGGTGGGCGCGCCCAGCCAGGTGACGTCACCTCAACCTGCGGCCGGCGGGGGAGGGGTCGGCGGAAGAGAAGACCAGGGTGAGGGGCTGGGGGCGAGGGGGTAGGAGGCGGGTAGGGTAGTGATGGGATGGGGAGGGGTCCCTGGGCAGGAGCCACTCACCCAGGACGCGACCCTCAGCAGGGTCTGCGGCCGCCGAGCGAAGCTCACAGGGTCCAGGGCGGCCCCCGCACGGCCCGCACCGAACGAGGAGCCCTCCATGGCTGGCCTGAGAGGTCAGGCCACTAGCCCCAGGAGACCTCTGTCCGTCGGTCGGTCCGACAACCGACCCCACCCGAGGCTGCCGAGCTGCTGCCAAGACTGCTGATGCTCTAGATACTGCCGCCGCCGCTGCCTCCCGGGAGCGCGCGGCGGGGGCGCGCAGGGCGGGGCGGGGCCGGACCGAGCTTGCGCCCCCCACGGGTCCACGCGCGGAGCCCAGCCCTGCTCTTCGTCTGTCCCGCCCACCCTCACCTGCGGTCCCTAGCCCGGCGTGGTGGTAAATGTCTGGTCCCCAGGGGTAGGGGAGGCAGGGATAGAAAGGCAAGTGAGGGCAGAAGGGGAAACTGAGGCCCAGAAACTTTCCCCCTTGCCCACAGGGAGGTATAACCGGCTGTCTCCTTGGTTCCAAACGACCATAGATAGGTAACTTTTCTGTGACCCCCCCTCTACCTTAGCTTTTCCAAATGGGTCTGAACTCTGCCAGGTCAGAATGATGACCTCTGCTCACAGGGACACATGTGTGAGAGCCCAAAGGAGCCCTCATGAGTGACTGTTGGGCCTCTCGGCACTTTTCCTGGGCCCGTGGTGGTCTACAGAAGCTCACCTCACTCCTTTGTATCCTTCAAGGAGTCATTTGTGACAGTACTGAGTTGGGAATTAGGGAAGAAGGAGAGAGGGAGGCTGCCCTGTCCCCCATTGTGTCTCCTATAACCCCTGAGCCTGGTGACAGGACTCCTTTTCCCAACAAGTTGCCCCTTCAACAAAATCCCCTTAAACAGAGGTTGTTCTCCTATGTGACATTCTTGGAGAAGGCAATGTGTGTAGGGGGTGTCATGGAAAGGACCCCACTCATCCATCTCTGGTTTTCTGGGATCAGTACAGCAATAAGCAGTCTGTACTGTTTGAGCATTATTGTTTTATTTTTTCTTTTGGTACCAGAAATCAAACTCATGACCTCACATTTGCCATGCAGGCACTGTGCCGCTGAGCTGGATCCCCAGCCCTGTTAGTTAATTCTTCAAAGGGAAGTATGGACATGAAATGATGTCTGGTCCAACACTAGAGATCCTTTAGTTCTGGTCTCCAATTTCCTCAGCCTAGAAAATGGCCAGTAGGCTGCACAGATGTGGCCAGGGGTGCTACCCACTAGTGTTTTGTCATGTCAGGAATACCTCCTACCCAGTCTTATCCCTGTCACCTGTCAGTGGCAAGTCTCCTGTATCTAGTTCTCCCTTTCCCTGATATCATTCGTCCCAGCACCCAAACATTTGTCTCAGCTTGGAAAAACAAACAGCTCTTGACCCCTCTGCTTCCTTTAGCAGCCAACTGGAGTTGTTATCCTCTGCTTTCAACACTTCTCTGTGTCCCCCTGAAATACCAATAAAGCTCCCAACTGACCCGTCTGCTCACAGGGATATTTATATGGGAGGCAAAGCCCAAAGGAGCCTGCATGGGCGAGAGCATGTCTCATTTTGCTGGTCCCTTCCCTCTAGGGTACACTTACAGATGTCACCCCTTGCATGTGGGCAAGTACCTCACCACTGAGCTTAATCCCCATCTATCACATACCCTCACTTGGCAACCCTTTTCAGCTGCCTTCTCCAGCCAGACCTGTTGAGACTTAGGAGCCCAGGTTCTGTCCTAGGACTATTCCCTCTGTCATGGCTCCCTTAACACTAGATATTGACAGCCCTCAAATGCCAGCTTGACCCAGAACCTTTCTCTACACTGTTAGCACAGATGCCCTGGAAAATATTCCAAGGCAAAATGTGTGTATGACAGACAGACAGATGCACAGATACTAACTCTGGGGAAGCCAGTTATAAAAAAAGGAAAGTACAGTAGGAAAGAAGGGCATGAAAATACAGGATTCATGTCTGGAATAGAACACTGCTTTCAGGAGGCACCTGATGAATCCGCAGCAGATGTGCATTAAGCCTTGAGGAAAGTCATAGGTAAGAGGCCCTGTGCCTGGGGAAAAGAGGATGAGCAACTTCTCTATTGGTGGCTCAAATCTCTTGTGTCCCCTGGCCCCTCTGGGAAGCACCTGCAGGCCCTTGCCATCACTGCAAGTCCCAGAACAAAGCACACTGAGAACAGGACTTAAGTTACTTCCCCAGCATTTTATTTTGGTCTCAAAACTCTAAGGAAGCTGTCCCCAGGGTCATCTTTAGACAGGCCTGTCAGGGAGTGAGTAACATGATAGGTGGAACTCACAGAGGAAAACTACCTGAGTTTTCCTTATGGAGGCCTCATTCCGGAAGCACAGAGCCATTGAGGTCCCAGCACTGTAGGCAACTCTAGCCACACAATGGCCTGACTTCAAGGAGTAGGCACAGGGAACCCCACCAGGTCTTCTTTTTTTCTGTCTTTTGGGGGGGGGGGAGAAATTAGGTCCACATCCTGAGGTTCAGGCAGGAGGCCACATGCTGATTAGCAACTGGCAGTATGACTGGTCTTGCCTCCATCATGTGCAGTCCTCATGAAGCCTCATCTGATGGAAGCCACAGAATTCTTTCAGTGGGCACTTCCATTTCTACTGCATTCTGCCTAAGAGGAGTGGTCCTGTGAGCAGTATCCTGGGGACTATCCTGCTGAGACACAACAGGCTCCCGTTCAGATGCAATGTAAACACTGTCAGACCCTTCTCCAGACAGGGTGGCCTTCCTTTAGTCACAGGAGCCATCCTTCCAGCCATCACGCCAGCGTTCATCCACCTGTGAGCAGTCGAAGTCAGGCTTGCCTAGCTTGCGGTTCACCTCGTTGTGCAGATGACATAGCCACTGGGTGAAGGAAGACCGAGTTCGAGTATCTGGCTGGTTCCTGCATATCCTGTGTATAAGGAGCACAAGAAAGATGATAAAAAAAAAAAAAAAAGCAGTGGCCATGCTGTCCCTGCCAGCTCCTGGGGAGGGAGCTGGGTACTACTGAGCCTTAACTTGCTATGCCCTCATGCTATAAGATGCAGGAATTCCAAGAACAGAGCTCACCCTGTGGTTTTCTGGCCCGCTCCACACACGCACTTGGGGAGCGTGGCAAACTCTGACAAATGCCCAGGGCATTAAATAAAGCACAGACATTAACTTTACGACATTGTAACAATCAGGAAGCCTCAGCCCAGTGTCTCTGAAAGGATGCAGCAGGGTAGGGCCATGCATAACCACGTAACTGTAAACTACCTGAAGCCTGGTGCTCCAAATCAGCAAAATACTTCATTCTAGTTGCCCAGGCTTTAAACTGCATTGGCAGCTGTGCTACATATCCAACCCCAAAGTACTTATGAAGGAGCAAGCTTGACTCGGGTGCTTTGATGAAGAGGTGACTTGGGAAAAAAGAAGTATGTTCCCAAGGACTTAAAACCAGTAGTCAACTCTGTAAGTTAGGCAAAGCGTAGTGCTAGCTAACCTGTCCAAGGCCTCCGTGAGTGCAAAGCAAGGCACCCATTAGGGAAGCTCTTCCTGGAAGCATGGCTACTGCCAAAACCCAATAGCACCCAGGGGAAGGAGAAAGTTCATGTAACCCATTCTCTCCCAGATGTCCCTGCTCCTAGGTAATCTGCCATCTCTGTATCCATTTTGCTAGGCTTTCTGACATCAATCAAGATCCCTTCCAGTAAGGTTCTGTTGCCTGTAGGCAGTGGTAATAGCTTACCTCTCCCTTAAGTCTTCAGCACACTCCTCACACGGATAAAATTTGGAAAATAAATGTATAAACTGGGCCATGTCTTGCTGCTGTTCTGGAGTGGGATGGTCCGGGTAGTACGCGGCTAGGCTGTGAAGCAGAGCCCAACTGTGGCGGCCCAGTTCCTCACGATCCGGTGGACAATCCTCCCTAAACTTCCTGTCCTGCTGCAGAAGTAGGCCAACTAAGAGTCAGTTCATTGTCCCCCAACCAGACACCCACAAAAATTCCCCTTCGATGTAGCTTCAGGGTACAAGCGATTGCTTAGCATACCTCGTGCCATTGGTTTGAACCCCAGCACTAAAAAAAAAAAGTCCTTTTTTCAACTCAGCCGCAACCCTGACTACAGACACAAGTCCTCAGAGGATCGAGCCCTCCTGTGGCCGAAAACTCAAAGTTCAGGCCGTGGGGGAGGGGGTTGTCACAGTTTAGGCATAGCCAAACCCAGGGGCGTGGGCCCATCCGAAGCCTGCCCCAGACTCCCGAGAACAAGATGTAAGGCCGAGAGCCGGGGTTTAGAGGTCGAGCGGGCACCTGCACCTTCTGCTGAGTCCTCATCCACGTCTTGAAGTCTACGCAGGCCCGACAGGGCCGCCCACGCGAGGCGTCTTGGGTGCCCGGCGGCTCCCGGGCCAGCCCCTGGCCAGGAGTCGGGGGCAGAACGGCAGCATTCTTGCGCCCCGCGCCGCGGCCCCGTGCATCTGTCTCCTGGTCGTCAGTCCCCTCAGACCGCGTGCCACTCGGGAGGAAGGAAAAGAGGCTGCTACGGAAAAAACGCGCCTGGGGACCGGCCTCCGCCATCTTGCCCGCGCACAGCCTGCCGGGCCCGGTCAACCTACAGCTGGACCGCCAGGTCCGCCTCCAGGCCAGCGCGCGCACCGCTGCCAATGCGCGCCCATGAGGACCGAGGCCAGAAAAAAAGAACCCGGCCCGAGGCGGGGCTCGGAGGCGAGGCGTAGCCGGAGGCCAAAGTCCAGCCGGCAGTCGACGCTGCCGAGGCGACGTTGGGGGCTTGGCGTTCGCCTTCCATTGCGGCACTAGCGTTTCCTCCAGTAAAAGATCAGCGTGCTGCCGAAATATCTCTGGGACCGCGTTGAACTACAGGGCTGAGGCCCAGGCAGGATCCAGGGTGCGGTCCGCAACGCCGTGTCGTTCTTTTCCCGTGGTGGAACTGGGCAACATTCGCTTGGCTACTGCTGGCGCCATGGCAACGCGGGGGCGCAGTGTTTTGGCTCTGAGGTCCGCAAGCGCTAGGGCCCAGGAGCTATGGGCGGGGCACCTTGGGAACTCAGGCGGCCGGCAGTTGCAGAAGAGAGGAGCTTTCCCAGCTAGCTCACATCTTTTTTTTTTTTTTTTTTTTTGCGTGACTGGGGTTCAAACGCATGACCTTGCACTTGCCAGGCAGGTACTTGTGCCACGGGGCTATCTCCCCAGCGCCCTCATCTCACATATTGAATAAAAATATTGTTACGGGGTGGAGGAGTGAGGTTTGACAAGGCAAGACAGGGTCTTGCCTTGTAGTTCATACTGCCTGAACTCCCGATGTAACTCAGGCTTTTTGCCCTTTCCCAAGTACTGGGATTATGGGGTGAGCATTACCACCCCATACTATTTTTATTGTTTTGGCGGTACTGGGGATTGAACCCAGGGTCTCCCCAACCTGCTTTTTTTTTTTTTTTTTTTTTTTTTTGACACATGCTCTCAATAAATGGCTAAATTTCCCAGGCTGGGTTCAAATAATGGTGGGATTACAGCACCCATCACTCCCCACTAGATAAAGGGTACTTATTTTTGAGACAGTCTCGTTATGCAGTTCAGGCTAGCCTCGAACTCAGCAACCTTTGTGCCTCAGCCACTCAAGTGATGGGTTTACAAATGAGTAGTGGGATTACAGATATGCAGCACCACGGCCACCTCGAAGTATAATATCCTGACTCAAAAAATAACCAACAAATCAAACAAGACACAAAAACTAGAGAATCACACCAGTAAATGTTTACTTACAAACTTGCGGGCCCATTCATGTACAGAGTGTAGAAAATACAAAAGGGCTTCTTGAAGAGGAATCCATTAGGCAGAATGCCTATGAGCCCCCCCCCCCTTTTTTTTTTTTCAGAACCAGGAATTGAACTCAGGCTCTTGCACTTGCCAGGGAAGCACTTATTCTACTGAGCTATGTCCCTAGCCCCTTAAGGACCCCTCTCAAGACCACACCTGAAAAGGTCAAAAAGGCCTATAGAGCAGAATTATGGAGAGGAGGGGAGAGGGAAAGATCCAGAGTTGGCCAGCATTCCATCAAGGATCTTGTCAACTGCTATGGAGATTAGGATTTGTTCTAAAAGGTACTGAACAGGAAAGGTACTAGACAGTTTTAGGCAGGACTACCTTGATCTGATACCTTTTTTTTTTTTTTTCCCTCACTGGGCACTGGAGGATCGAATTTAGGAGTACTGTACCACTGAACTACATCCCTATCCCTTTTTCTTATTTTGAACCAGAGTCTCACTGAGTTGCTCAGTTGGTTTTTTTGTGTTTGTTTGTTTATTTGTTTTTTAATCTTTTTGAAACAGGGTCCTGCTATGCGGTTCAGGCTGGCCTTAAGCTCACTTTATAGCCCAGACTGGTCTCAAACTTTCAATCTTCCTGCCTCAGCATTACAAGATCTAGGATTACAGGCGGGTACCACCATGCCTGACCTCAACTAGTGGTTTACTTGGTTTTTGAGAGAGGATTTCCCACTGAAGTTCAGGCTAGTCTTGACCTCACTTTGTAGCCCAGCCTAGTCTCAAACTGGCAGTGATCCTCCTGCTTCAGCCTCCTGAGTACTGGGATTATAGGCATGTATCACCGGGCCTAGCTTGAGTTATCCAATTAGGAATGAAATTTGTTCTGATCTTCCTGCATCAGTCTTCCTAAGTGCCAGGATTACAAGCATGAGCTACTGCATCTGGCTGAGCTAATTCAATCTCCATTTTGCAAAGATTTTCTGGTTATCATCTGCACTGTGGGTTTTTATATATTAATCATTTATTTATTTATAAGGCACAAGGTCTTGCTGCACAGACCAGACTTGTAGTGATCCTTCTGTCTCAGCCTCCCCAGCACTGGGATTACAGGCATGGGCAACCATGCCTGGTTTCAGTGGCTAGCTCAGTGTACCCAGGGTGGGGCCAGCATGGCATATGGTACCAGGGATTGAACCCAGGTCCTTGTGCTTTCCCAGCAGGTGCTTAGATCACTGAGCTATATCTGTGGCCCACTAATTCCCTGTCTTTAAAACAAAAAACAAAAAACAAAAAAAAACACTTGCAAAAGACAGAAGGTGCTGAGAGACGGAAGAAACAGACAGTTCCAAGACTGCCCAAAATGCAGTATCTACAGACCAAAATATATCTTGGGTACAGCAGACAGGATTGCCACACTGAAGCAAAACAAATAGGTTTATATGATGAACTACCCAAGGGTCACCTGAGATCAATTAGAAGGTACCTCAACTTTCTCAAAAACTATGTGAAGTGTCAGTTCTGAGGTACTTTGGGTGTTACTGCCTGGCAGAAAACCTTTGGCTGACTTTCTTCATGATGTCATTTATCCTCTAGGGTTTGTTTGTGCCAATATTTCCTGGTAGGCTAGATGAGGGTGAGGTCACTAACTTATAGTCATATCAAACTAGATTGATCCCTACACTGGGGACAGGGTCTGTCCTGCCCTGGACCACAGCTGAAGTTGGGAGGGGAAGGTGATAGTTGGGCTGCAGGTGCCCTGGCATTCACCTGTGTCAACAGGTGTTCACTGCCTGGGCCAAGAAAAGGGAGGGTTTCATGACTTCAGAGAGAGCAGCTAGTAGGGCACACAAAGGCCCTTTATTGAGAGCAAAACAAATCCTAGAGCTGTGCCTCACATGCTTTCCACTCCAAAGGGCGTGGATTAGGGGAATTCTCTGCTATTTTTTAGGGCCAACAGCTCTGTTTCTTTTTTTTTTGCAGGACCAGGGTTTGAACTCATGACCTTACACTTGCCAGGCAGGCACTTGTGCCACAAATTTGTCTCCCTGGCCCTGCAACAGCTGTTTCTGACTGTGGGGCTCCATGCCTTTGTCATGTGGAACCAATGACAAGTTGGTTCTTCAAGTCCTTTACTATGTAGCCCAGACTGGCCTCAAACTTTCAGGGATCCTCCTGTCTTAGCCTCCCAAGTGCTGGAATTACAGGTGTGCTCCATTACACCTGGCTGGATGTCTTAATGACCCCAAGTCAAAGGAGAGTAAATTTGTGTTAGATAATTACTTTGAAGGTTTTTTTTTTTAATTGTTTGAATCCTAAATTCACACACACAAGGCAAATGCTCTACCACTGAGCTATATGCCATAGACAGGATCGCTGCACCCTGAAAGTGGTGACTTCCAGCACCAGGAAGCATCACTGTGCACCAGTGTTGGTTGGAGCTCTGGTGATCTTCAATATAAGGAAGTAACTGAGAGAGGTGGGGCACTTGGAGGAGCCCTTTGCCCAGGGATTATAGGACTTCCTCCACCCCAGTGACAGAGCAGTGGGTCTGGTCTGACTGAGGATGTTATGCAGTAAGTTGTGATAAACCATGGGTTCAGAGGTGGCTCTCAAAATAGTCCTAGTGACCACCTCTTCAAACTCCCAAGTGTTGGTAGTCAAAAGATAGCCGCTGTTACTCAAGCTCCGAGTCTCACCAGTCTAAGGGACCATGGGGAAGGATCCTGTGAGGTGTACTCCTTCCCCAATTCAGCCAGAAAAAGCTCAAAAGTATGTGGGCAATGACTATGATTCCAAGCTGCATAGTGTGACTCTACAAAAAAAAATTTTTTTTAAAGTATGTGGGCAAGCAAGGTGGCACACACAGTCCCAACTACTTGAGAGGCTGAGGCAAAAGGATGCAAACTGCTGTGGTCTGGGCAATTTACTGTCTCAAAATTGAAAAGTAGCTGGGCAAGTAGCTCAGTGGTAGAGAGCATTTATGTACCTTGCATGTGTGACCAAAGAGGTCGATCCTTAGTATAGTAAAAAAACAAACAACAAAGAAAGACTGGGCATTGTGGTGCTTGCCTGTAATCCCAGCTCTTGGGAGGCTGTAAACAGGCAGATCACTACTAGTCCAATGTAGTAGTGAGACCCTGAACACCCTGTAAACTCTTCCCTAAAATACAAATAGATAAAAACTTTTAAAAATCCCTCAAAATATATTAACATATTTTGAAATTTTAACAAATTTCATCTTCTTTGATTTTTGGACATCGTGAGACTCTCTCATATAAGAATAAAACCAGAGAAAGCACTTTCACTGAGTACTGAGTCACTGGTTCCAGATGAGGAAAGGATGGAGACCCACAGAATTTAGAGATAGAGATGTTGGGCCTAAAAAAATGACAGGGGAGTGGGGTGGAGATGGGGAGAAGGAAAAGGAATGTCAGGGAGAGGGGGAAGGAAAAATAGAGAAATATATATTGGGCGAGTCCTGGCAAGAGGCTGCAGCAGGAGGGGGAGGGGGTAGGGCAGCGCTTTGAAAAGGCTTCCTTCTTCCTCTTCTCAGAGACTCCCAGGAAACTTTGAAGGACCAGGGGGCGTGGCGATTTAGGCTGGGACTTAGGTGGGGAATTCCGTTCAGGCACTAGTCTTCCAGGAAGTTGCTCAGAGCCCCCTTGAGGACAGGGAGGTGGCAAACCTCTGCCGCTGGACACTCGAAATCACAAACAACGGAGGCTGCAGTGATGGCAAGTTCCAGGTGCCCAGTGTCAGTAGCAGCAGCAGCCCTGGTGCAGACGGAGCGCCTTCAGGTACGATGGGATGAAGTCTCTGCTGGCCCCAAGGGTGTGTCCTGTTCAACCTCTCTAGGGATGCCTAACCTTTTCTCATGCAGACGTTCGCCTTCTCGGTGCACTGGTCGGATGGCAGTGACACTTTTGTGCGCAGAAGCTGGAAGGAGTTCAGGCAACTCCAGGCAAGTGACCCCTGGGGCCACACAAATGGGGTGATTGGTAACTCTGGCCAGCCCCTCTGACCTCCATTATCCCTGGATGTACAATGGACTCTCAGAGACCAATATCCCACTCTCTCCATCAGAAGACCCTTAAAGAGACCTTTCCAGTGGAGGCAGGCGTGCTGCGGAGAGCTGACCGCCTTCTCCCTAAGCTTTCAGGTTAGACTGCCAGGGCCCCAGAACGTGCGGGGAAGGAAAAACTTGGGGCAGGGATTGTGGGCCCCTGTAATACATTTTGTTGCTCCCTTAGACGCACCACTGCTTTCCCGCGGGGGGCGCACAGGTCGTGGCCTGGCGCGCCTGCGGCTCCTGGAGACCTATGCACAGGCTCTGCTAGCTACTGCTGACCGAGTGCTGCAGAGCCCGGTGCTCACAGGCTTCTTTGAGCCACAAGCCCAGGATTTGGAATCCACACTGCCTCCCAGCAGGTACCTTACCAGCCCATTTTCCCAGCCAGCAGAGGCATTTGCACCAGTTCATGGGGGTAGGGCCCATTCTTACCCTCCCCACCCACTTGATTGCACCGGCTGTCCTCCTTAGTGTGGTGATCCTCCCTGCTCTGGAGCCAGAGAAGCCCTCACCCCGCAACGTGGACAGCCTCAATATCCAGAGTCTGGAGGTTCAGAGCCTCTGCTGCGTGCAGCCTTTCCACACCCAAGATGTACGGGGCAGGCCTTTCCTTGCAGAGGCCCAAGAAAGCCTGAATGTGCTGCTAAGACACCCCTCAGGTAGGGCTCAAGGGACGTGAAGACTTGCCCCTGTCCCCCAGACTGAGACTGGTTTCAGGACCCAAACCCCTCCCTTGCTTCTTCATGCACAGGCTGGTGGCTAGTGGAGAATGAAGACCAGCAGAAGGCCTGGTTTCCAGCTCCCTACCTGGAGATGGCCCCAGAAGTGGGCCTGATGCAGGAAAGCAATGGTATGACTACAGCCTCCATTCCAGGCCCAAGGGTGGACCCCAAATAAAGAGGGAGGTAGTGGCATATGCTTGATGCTCACAGCTGCAGTGAAGCCAAGGGGGCTACAGTGATTCTGGGTACTAGGGGAAGCTAGCTTGGAAAAAGGTGGAGCCCCTGGCGTCTTGCTACAAATGACCCACAAACACCCTCTCAGGGTCCCATTTCTGTGCTTCTCGAGCCTATAAAGGCATCTGTGCTGATGAACTGTCAGTGCCAGCAGGGGCATGTGTGCAGGTCCTGGAAACTTCAGACCGAGGATGGTGGCTATGCAGGTATGTGAGAGTGCGATTCTGGTAGACTCAGCCTATGGTGTAGTAGGGGAGGGGCCATCTCTGATCAAGCCCATGTTCTTCAGGTATGGTGATCAAGCTGGTCTGCTTCCTTCAGTGCTGCTGCAACCTGAAGGGCTGGGTGCATTCTTGAATGTGCCAGCAATTCTCAGCAGGGAGGGCAAGAAGAACAAAGCTACCACCAGTCCACCTCCCGTCCCTGCCCGCCCTCCACTGAGCGCCATCCAGCGTCGTTGCTGCACCATTACACGAAGGGCACTGGCACAGAACTCAGGGCCTCAGACCCCTCCCTGAGGGTGTGACTCACTCTGCAGAGAAGTGGCTGTGCACCCAACCCTACACCAAGCAGACGCCCAGGATCCAGATCCCTTGGATGGTGGCGAGCTGCATCATTCCCAGGGCTGGGACAGGAATGGATGGGGGTGGGAGGAGGGGGATTCCTAATTCCTTTGAGTAAAACTTCTGGAAGATTCCACTTGATCTCATGGTGCTGAGGGCAGTCTTTGGAACCTCAGCTAGGCTGGGGTGATCTGCCACATTGAGACCATCAGGTGCCAAGGTACATCTTGGTTCCTGAAGGCTGGGAGAAGACACCCTAGATCCACTCTGGATAGAAAAAGTATCACTTTATGTGTCTCACATAGAAGGGGGGGCAGCAGGAAGAGGGGACAGCTTCATGTTGTGCCACAGGAAGTCCAAGAAGGTGGCTGCCTGCAGGGTCCGGCTGAGTCTCTGGAAATGCCGCTCTGGAGAGGACAGAGGGAGGTCAGTAGTACACATGCCCACCAGGCTGCTCCTCTACCCAGGCTGTGCCTACATACCAGTGTAGGGCAGCAGGGCCTCAAGTGTGGCCCGCACACCCTGATAAGCCAGCAGCTCCTCAGGGGCCTCATGTTGTAGCAGCACATTCAGCACTGCCTGTGCTTCATGGCAGTGCCGGGAGTTGGTGTTCCATGTGACACAGAAACGCAACAGGGCCTCTGTGGGCAATAGGGACAGTCACTCTGTCTGCCAAGTTATTCCAACCTCCCTCTGCCCACCAGGCCACCCCTGCTAACTTGCTCTTGCCCACACGCAAGAGGACCTTTCTGGTCTCGCCGCAGTCGGAGCACAGTGCCTTCTAGCTTCTCACAGGCCTCTGGGTCCCTCCGAATGGCTATGGGAGGAGGCAAGTCTGAGCCCCAGGAAGGGGTTCAATGGTCCCAAGCCTAGCCCAGCTCTAACTTGCCCCTGTGGCAAGAACTGACCCTGAATAACTGTCAGCACTGTGTGTGGGCGATCCAGGGAGATGGCCAGGCCCAGTGCCCGCAGGTATCGCTTTTCATGGAGCAGGTTGTCCAGTTCTTGCTGCCTGGCAGTGGGAAGAGAAGGATGGAGGCTATTTGGATTCTGACTGGGGCTAAGGGTAGAGTCAGGAGGCCTGCACTTAGCACCCATTGGTGTGAGCCCAACCCCCAGCCTGTGTCCCTACGGCATAAAGCAGGGATTTGCAGACACTCCTTAGTGCACGGGGTTGCTACTGTAGAGCCTGTGCTTACTTGACCACCTGTTCCTCCCGCCTGGCCTGCTCCTCTGCTTGTTCTGCCTCAGTCACATCCTAGGATTACAATGGGGTTAGACAGGTATCCCTATTCTTTGCCCTGTCCACCCTTCTCCACAGGGTCTACAACCTTCCAGAGAATGACTCGAGAGTCACTGGCACCAGTGAGGGCGTGGTCATCTGCTTGGTTGCAGTGTAAACCCCAAACTTTGTCCTCATGGGCATCCAATGTCCGTACACATTCGTTGTTCTTGATGGTCCAAAGCTTCAAGAGCCCATCTGAGCCACTGGGTTTGGGATGAGGGGATCTCACTGGGAAGGGCCTGTTTCCCACCCTACCCCACCTCATCCCCACCCAGCCCCTAGCTCACTTACCTAGATAGTAGCTGTGTGCCACGGCTCACAAAGGTCACCTTCAGCACAGAAGCATCATGTCCCTCAAATGTCTGTGGGGGTAAGGACATGAGATGTCACCTGGTGAGATGTAACCAGGAAGGCCTGGACTAGAGGGGATGCTGCTTACCTTAAGGCAGCTTAAATCCTGCAGTGACCAGAGCTTGATGGTGCCATCAGCTGAGGCTGTGGCCAGCACCTGATCCATGGGTGAAAACTGAACACACCAAAGGCCACGTCGGTGGCCTGAAAAAATTCCCACTAGCTGGCACTGTGGCAGGGCCCAGAGTTTGGCAGTGCGGTCCTGTGAGCCTGTGGCCAACAGCTTATCGTTGGGAGCAATAGCCACACTGTTGATGTCCTGGTGATGGGAAATGGTGGTAACTCAGACCACTACCCCAGCAAGGGCTTGGCCAACCCCACCCCAGTGGTCATATATGGTCACCTTGTCATGACAGCGCTGGGTAGTCTGGGCCTGTAGAAGGATGGGGTCACTGTCTGGGGCCATGTTCTTGGACAGCACGCCTTCAGGGAGGGACCACAATTTCACAGTACAGTCCTGGCTGCCCGTCACCAGGAAGGATTCCTTCAGCCTATACCCCAATAAGAAAGCATATTGCCAAGGTCCAGATAGTACTCCCAAAATATCATAGGAATGGTTTCATGGACCATGATCCAGACCAGTGGGACTGTCCAAGAATGCAAACTGCCTCTGGTCCTCTGAATGTCCACTTACCCTCAGTGTCCCCAACCCAACAACTTGGTACAACCAGGGGACCCAAGCCCTAGTATGAGCTGCATTTCCCAGTGGGCCTCGTTCTATGCCATCCTCTTCACTAGGATACCCTCCCCGCTCTGTCCACCCAAGGCTACTTCCAAAGAATCCTCTCATGGCACCTGGGCTTCCTGGGCTCATTTTCTGTTCCATAGCCCTGGGCTAGAGCCTCAAAGAAAAAGGCCATAGCTGTAATCTCTTCCCTACCCTCTGCTGTGAGCTGGAACCCCACTGGGAGGGTTAGCTCTCCACCTTCTCTACACTTCTGAATCCAGCTATGGCCCCACTACCTGGAGCAGCAGATGGTGCCCACACTGTGTGTGTGTCCAGAACCCTGAGCCACACAGGACACCTGGCCAGCCTTGTTCATTCTCCAGATGCGAATGCTCTGATCCTAGAGACAAGAGGAGTTGAGAGAGAAGGATTGTGGTCCTTTTGCCTTCATTTTCTCCTCTGGAAGGCTGATAACTTCACATGGTTTAAGATACTGACCTTGGCACAGCTGGCAAAGAGCGACCCCTTCCGAAACACATCAAGGGCCAGGACAATGTCTATAAAAGAGAAAGGAAGGCCAGTAAAATAGCTCAGTGGTCTAAAGCACCTGCTTAGGCAAGCGCAGGGACTGTAGTTCAACAAAAAAGATGTGGGGGCCGGGGAGATAACACAAGTGCCTGCCTGGCAAGTGCAAGGTCCTGAGCTTGATCCCCAGTTCTGGGAAACAAACAAACAAACAAACAAACAACAACAAAAATGATGAGAGTAGCTACAGATCAGGTATGGTAGGTATGGTAAAGAGACAGGGGATAGACAACAGTCAAACCCAGAAGGGGGTCCCAGGGGTTATCAGTGGGCTCCACTTGCCTGTATGCCCATGGAGGATCTGGCAAGCTGATGTTTGTAGCTCAAAAACTTTCAGGCAGGGGCTGTTGGAGGCCACAACAATGTGGGAGTCCTTGGGCCCGAGGAACCGGACATCCAAAATTTCCTCGCTGTAGCCTGCAAACTAGGAGGGTCAAGAAGCCCATGAGCCAGTTCCTTTATGAGTGGAGGGCAGGTCCCTTCAGCTTAGGCTGAGCTGAGGCATGTGGTTACCTGTTTCTGCAGCTGTAGAGAGCATGCTTCATAGAGCAGCAGGTTGTGGTCGGCAGTGACACTGAGGAGCAGGTTAGCAGTGCGGACCAGGGAGCAGTGGGTCAATTCTCGCCCGGGGCCTGGCAGCTGTGGCTGGGTATACACACACTGCCCAGAAGCTGCTTCCCACACACGTAGTATGCCTGTATGGGGACACGGCTGCTGGGACTCACAGACCCACAGGCCTACCCCAGATCCTGTGGTCTGATCATGGCCATGCCCACACCTTGGTCACCAGCTGTCAGGAAATGCAGGCTTGAGTTCTTCACACCCAGCGCAGGAGCTGGCTCCTCAGGTAGCAGCACAGCAGTTTCCACACTCTGGGGGAGTTCAGAGGCTATAGATATTCTCCACTCCACCCCCAGCCTGCCTCACGGGCCCTACTCCAAAGTTGCTTGTACCTCAAACACGGGCACAGTCTTAGTGGCCTGGTGGTTCTGAAGGTCCCAGACAATGCAGATCTTGTCACGGCCAGAGCTGGAAAGAAACAACCACCTCAGTTCTAGAGTCTCAGCCTTGGCATCTAGTGAGGTTTTTTTCTGCCTCCTAAGGCCTGCATGCCCTTTCCTGTAACCCACCTCAACATACTGTGGCCATCAGCACTGAAGGCCAGGGAGGTAACGGCACTATAGTGGGCAGTCAGCATGGCCAGGCATGAACGGTCTTGCAGTGACCACATGCGAATGGCAGCATCTGCAGCTGAGGAGAAGAGCAGCAGGCGAGTGGGGTCTGGGTGGAAGGCCACCAAACTGCAGGTAGGAAGGAAATGCATGAGTTGTACCATCCAAGGGTGGTACTTCTGCTCCCCACCCTCTACTGCTCCTACTCACTGCACGACACCAGATGAGCCCCGGAAGTGGTGTGTTCCATAGTGCTGGACAACATCCCAGACACGCACAGCCCCGTCACAGCCTCCTGCAGAAACATGCTTGAGGTGAGGAAGTGGATATGTCCAAAGCCCCTGCCCCATCCTTCCAGCTCCCCTGCCCAGCTGGCGCCCTACCTGTGGCTAGCAGTGTGGATGTGGTGTCGAAGGCCATGGTGGCCACAGGGGCTGTGTGTATTGCTTTCCACAGACGGGTAATACTACCTTCTCGCCAAGCCCACTGAGTCAACAGCAGTGCTCGACTGGCTGTCACCAGCACCTGATGGAAGGTATAATTCAGCCTAATGGTGAGGTACCCTCATGTCTCAATGTGGAAGAGAAGTACCAGGGCTCACCTTCTGCCCCTGCTCCACATACCTCATCATCAGGACTGAGGTCAAAGGCAGTGATGTCTTCTTGGTCCTCCTAAAGGAAAGAACAGGAACAGAGTGCCATGACAACTAGTTGCCCTTTCTCTTTACTTAAATTTTTATTTTTGGGGGCTGGCGAGATAGCTCAGTAGTCTAAAGTACCTGCTTAGGCAACCACTGCGACCTCGGTTCAATCTCCAGCAACACATGCTGTGCCAGCCCCACCCTTAGGGCAGGCTGAGCCAGCCATAACATAAATAAATAAAGTTTAAAAAAAAAAATTAAATTTTTATTTTTATTTATTTTTTTAAAATATTTATTTATTTTTTAAAGTTTATTTTATTTTATTTTTTTAGAATCTCATGTATTTATTTGTGTTCTGGCTGGCTCAGCCTGCCCTGGGGGTGGGGCTGGCGCAGCATGTGGTGCCCAGGATTGAACCGCAGTCCCTATGGCTGCCTAAGCAGGCGCTTTAGACCACTGAGCCATCTCGCCGGCCCCATAAATTTTTATTTTGATCTTTTTATTTATTTGGCACAAGGTCTTGCTATGCAACTTGGATTCATAGTGATCCTCCTGTCTCAGCCTCCCCAATGCTGGGATCACAGGCATGTGCTACCATGCCTGGTTTTTGGTGGCTGGCACAGTGCGCCCAGGGAGGGCCAGCACGGCATACAGTACTGAGGATCAAACCTGGGTCCCTGGGGCTGGGGATTTGGCTGAGTGGTAGAATGCTTGCCTAGAGAGCTGGGTTCAATCCTCGGTACCAAAAACAAAAAATAAGCCTCTCATTAAAAAAAAAAAAATTCAACCAAAAAAAAACAGTAATATAAAAAAAGACCAAAAACAAACAAGGCAACTGCACAAACCCAGGTCCTTGCGCTTGCCAGGAAGGTGCTTAGACCACTATCTCCCCAAACCTACTAGCTGTCCTTTCTATTAGCCCCCTCACCCTTGCCCATCCTATTCTCACCTGCTCTAGGCTCTGTAGCACAGTCCCGGAGGCCACATCTAGAACACTGACTCTGGTACCACAGACGCAGAAGAGATGTTGGCCTGTGTGGTCAAGCTAGGAAAGCAAAGTTTCAGATAAGGCAATATTAGGTAGCCCTACATAGACCTTTTCTTCCCTTTCACCCAGGTCATCTTCAGGGAGGGTACCTGTGCTTTCCCGCCCTTGTAGAAAGGTTCGATTTTGCGCTCAACAGCATAGCTGGGAAGAAAACAAGAGTAAGTGATCACCCACTGTCTTACTACTTCTTAGTCCTGGGGTGAACGCTTGTGAACCCAACAAAAGCCCTTGCAAGGTTCCAGGGTGGCAAGAAATCCAGAGGAACAAGTAACAAACTTCATGGGTAGATGGCACTACAGTTCTCTCATGTTACAAGAAGGTTGACACCCTGGGCTGGTAGATCTTCATGGGGTCTAGCAGCAGTTATGTGGTGGGCCTGATTGGAGAAAAGCATCCCATAGCAGTTTTTAGACCAAAGGGCCTTGGGGGCCCTTGCTGGCTGTGAGAGTCTATACTGTGGTAACTAAATCTAGGGTACCATCTTGCCTTATCTCCCCTGGGGTCCAGCCGCATTCCTCCCCACCCTAGACCCTACTAATCCTAGCTTCACCTGATGCTCCTCCCCAAGCAGCCATCATTTCTGTGACCTCACTCATGCTCCTTCCCTCTCCCCCTGATTTGGGCCACTGCAATCTCCTTCAGATGGCCACTCCAGACTCTTCACTAAGCATGCTATCTACTCTTTCAAACTTGCTGCAAGTTACCTAGAGAGCAACTAACCATCTCACAAGCCTGCTTAAAAGCCTCCTGTCCCTAACACATCTCTGAGACTTTGCCCAGAAGGGTCTCTGTCCATCTTTCTTTGTTTTCTAAGCCCACACAGCAGCTCTTTGCTCCTGCCCTGGCCCTGTGTATGGTCTGGCTCTCTCTTCAGATTTTAGTGCTGGGTCAACTCCACTCCTCAGAAAGCCTGCCTACCACACTGCACGCCAGAGAACTCTCCAACAGGGGTATTGTCATCACCAAGTCTCTCTTTGCTAGTGCTTATGACAACCCAAGGCGCACAGTTGCTGATGGAAATGATTATGCCTAAGAGACAAAATCATTCAGTTACAGGGCCAGGCCCAGTTTATTCCCAGAGCTAGTCATTCAGCAGAGGCTAAGGGACTCGGTCTCCCTATGGACCTATCCACTTCTTGGCCCCATTCTCTGAGAAGTGAGCCAACAGGAGAGACCTCTCAGGCAGCCTGACCACAGACAGGTCTCCGTCTCCCGCCATCATTCTGGCCCATTGTCGACTTGTGCTCCACTCCTGCTTCCCCTGGATATCTTGTTCCCACTTTGCAGAACTAAACTAGCCTCCTCTTCTAAACAAGTAAACGACATTTGGTGCACATGGCCTACCACGCACCCAGACAGCAACCCTGGGGTCGGCGGCCACTCTCCAGCTTCCTATCCCCACTGTGTCTTCCACAACCCTGCGGGGCTGGTGCTCTCCCCGACCCGAAAGGGTCCCCAGTTCACCGTCGGCCTGGCTCCGCGCGCGCCGCAGGCACCTTTATTACTCCACCAGTGAACCCCTCCCCCGCTGGCTGCCGCAGCCCCAACCTTACTTGGCTTTAAAGCGGCCCACTCCGGCTGTGGTTTCAGCCATATTATTGCCAATCTCTGTGTCGTCCGGATCCTATACTGCCGCCGCGTGACGGAAGACCTGCCACTCCAAGCTCTCGGCGCAGGGAGATGACTTTAAGACCAAGCAGTGACGTCATCAGCACTGCGCCGCAGGCGCCACTTCTGTTGTAGGCGGTGGCTGCTACGTCCCAAAGCGATTCGAGTCTAGACGTTTCCCAAGAGAGTAGGCTGTGGTGGGATGGTGGGAGATCAGCCTGGGCTAGAAAGTGATCTCAAGGCCGGCGTGAGCTGCATAGTGAGACCCTGTCTCAGAGAGAGAGAGAGGGCCGGGGAGACAGCTCAGTGACTGGCATGCTCAAGGTCCCGGGTTTGATTCCCGGTACAGCAGCAACAACAACAACAACAACAAAAAAAAAAAAAAAAAAAAAAAAAAAGAGAGAGAGAGAGAGAGAGGGCCGGCGAGATGGTTCAGTGGTCTAAAGCGCCTGCTTGGGAGGGCTCAGGCAACTGCGGGGACTGCAGTTCGATCCCCGGCACCACATGCTGCGCCAGCCCCACCACCAGGGCAGGCTGAGCCAGCCACAAAATGAATAAATAAAGAAACAAACAAACACAACAAGCAAACAAATAAATAAATAAAAAAAATTAGAGAGAGAGAGGGAGAGAGAGAGAGAGAGAAAATAAATCAGGTAGTTTCAGTCATTCAAATATCTTCTGCGCGACGAACGCTGTTTAGTTGTTTGGAAGACTTCAGGAAACAAATTCCTACTCTCCTATAGCTCACTTTCCATTGGGTGGAAGGAAGGGTGGGCAGAGGAAGCAAGGAATACATTAAATGGCTAGGGAAACAGCTCCCCAAGACATGAGGTAGAGGTGTAGTTTATTTTTTTCCTTAGAATTGAAGGTCGAACTCAGGACTTTTACACTGACTAACATCCTTTGTGGGGGTTTTCTTGTTTGTTTTGTGAGACAGTCTCTCTTGGTAGTGCAGGTTGGCCTTGAGCTCATGCAGATCTGCCCCTGCTTCTGCCTCCGCGCTTGACAGGTCTCTGGTTTTGGAAACAGCCTTGCTGTATTGCCTAGGGTGGGTTGAACCTGTAATTCTTTTTGCCTCAGCCTGCTAGAGCGTGGGGATTACAAACATGCAGGACCATACAAGAGTGCTTTTTGTGTGTGTGTGTGGGATTGGGGTTCAAACTCACGACCTTGCACTTGCCAGGCAGGCACTTGTGCCACGGAGCTATCTCCCCGGCCCCAAGAGGTGCAACTTTAGCTGGTGGTGGGATGGGCAAGATAGCTTAGCTGACTGAGTGCCTGCTTAGGCAAGCACAAGGACTGCCGGCCTCTGCTGGGTAGTGGCATACGCCTGTAATCCCAGCACTCAGGAGCCTGGGCCAGGAAGATCTCTGTGAGTTCAAGGCCAGCCTGGGGGCTACAAAAGTGCATAGCTGTCTACAGCCCTGTTTAGGCAAGCTTTGGCAGGCATAAGGGACCATGGTTCAATCCTGGGCATCACATGCTGCACCAGGCCTGCCCTCAGGGCAGGTTGAATGGGCCAAAAACTAAATAAAATAGAAAGTGAGGGCCAGGGAGATAGCTCCCTAGAACAAACATTTGCTTGGCAAGTACGAGGTCCTGAGTTCAATCCCTGGTACTGAAAAAAAAAAAAAAAAAGAAAGAAAGAAAGAAAAGAAAAAAGAAAGAAAAAGACATTTGAGGGAAAAGAGGAAAGCAGAGATGAAGAACTTTCCAGGAGGGGGAATAACCAGAGGAAACCTCCTTCTGGGATGAAGTTGGGCAACTGGGGGTTAACTGTACAGCTGAGCTCCCTGATGATTATGACCCTATGTGCAGGTATAGCTGTGAAGTAATAATCACAGCTGTAGGGCACAGCACAGCTCTTTTTTTTAAAATTTTATTTATTTATTTGCTTGTTTATTTATTTTGTAGCTGGCTCAGCCTGCCCTGGTGGTGGGGCTGGTGCAGCATATGGTGCTGGGGATCGAACCGCAGTCCCTGCAGTTGCCTGCGCTTTCATAAGCAGGCGCTTTAGACCACTGAACCATCTTGCCAGCCCCAACACAGCACAGCTCTTGATCACTGTTTGCCACCCTCCATAATGGCTTTGTTTCTGTAACTTCATTTTGTGCTGATCCTCAATGAAAAATTGCCTTGAAGGAAAGAAAAAATGTAAAAGCGGAAGCAGGACTTTGTTCTCCTTCTCAGGAGGTTTTGAGTGTTCTGCAGTGACACCAGC
This sequence comes from Capromys pilorides, assembly GCA_004027915.1. NCBI lineage: Eukaryota > Metazoa > Chordata > Mammalia > Rodentia > Capromyidae > Capromys > Capromys pilorides. Next base: position 52,600 of record PVKN010000939.1, read on the forward strand.
AGAATAAACTGCTCTTTGTTCCTAAAACTGTGTCTTGGTTCTATCAGGGATCCCATGCAATTTCCTGCTTCACCAAGACCTAGTGGGAAGTGGAAGGGGAAGATAGGTCTTAAAAACACAAGGGAGGGTCTGTAGAAATAGCTCAATAGAATAGGCACTTGCCTGGCAAGCCCAAGGGCCTGAGTTCAATCCCTGCTCCTCACCCATAAAAAAAAAAAGCCGGGCGAGGTGGCACACACCTGTAATCCCAGCACTTGGGAGGCTGAGGCAGGAGGATCAATGTAAATTCGAGACCAGCCGGGCTACAAAAGTGAGCTCTAGGCCAGCCTGAACTGCATAGCGAGACCCTGTCTCAAAAGGACAAAACAAAACAAAACAAAACAAGGGAGGGCTGACCAGATAGCTCAGGGGATTAAAGCACCTGCTTAGGCAAAGGGCAGTGGTGGGGTTCAATCCCTGGCATGCCCTGCCAACCTGCCTCCTGGCATACGAAAATGGGCAGTTGAGACTGGGTGTGGTGGCATGCCTGTAATCCCAGTGCTTGGGAAGCTGAAAACAGGAGGATCACTACAAGTCTGATCTACATAGTGAGACCTTGTAGACCCTGTACTAAATACACAAAAATAAATAAATAAATAAATACACAAGGTCAAAGCCCTGGGGTAGCTAGGCATGGTGGCACATGTGGATCCCAGCCCTCTGGAGGCTGAGGCAGGAGGATCACTGCTAGTTCAAGGCCAACCTGGTTTATATAGCAAGATCCTGTCCAAAAAAAAAAATGGTGCCTTGTGATGTTTTTGTGGGGCCAGGGGGATAGCTCAGTAGAATAAGTGTTTTGCCTGGCAAGTGGAAGGTCTTGAGTTAAATCCTCGGTACATAAAAAAAAAAAAAAAAAGACCATTTGGGGAAATAGCTCTGTGGAATAAGTGCTTGACTGGCAAACGCAAGGTCCTGAGTTTGATCTCTGGTACCACCAAAACAAACAACAGAACAGAACAAAGAAGATGTTTTTGTGGGAAGAGAGGTCTTTCTTGTGGTTTTTGTGGGAAGGTCTGAGGAGGTCAGCAGGGCAGAGGAATGTGGCACAGCTGGGCAAGGTAGATCAGGTATGGGCTCTACATTTATTTACCCTTCTATTTCCAAGGCACCTTGGCCCTGTGCTCCCCACACCTCTGCCCCAGCACTGCCTTCTGGGCGCACTGCATCATCTCCCAGGAGGTGGCTGAGCTGGGCCAGCTGCCTGCGTATGAGTCTGGAGGATCGGTGCACTCTGCGTACTCGCCGCAGTAGCCCCTGCAGCATCGTCTGACTGCGCTCCTGTCGCTCACTCCAGGCCTCCTGCAGCTTGAGATAGCAATTATAATGAGCAAGCTCTGCCATGCCCAACGTGGCCCCACAGCCCAGGGGGCAGCGCTGCTGGCCACTCTGCTGGCAGTGCTGTTGATGCTCAGCCAGGGCACCGCGAAACACCCGGGCATAGCAGCCTTCATTGGGGCAGGCCATCAGCTCAAAGGGGCATGAGTCTTGGTGTCTCTTGCGGTGGGCCAAGGGGCATGTCACCAGGCAGCCAGCTTCAGCGTTCTTGCACTGGAGGTGAAAAAGAGCTTCATGTGAGCCAAATCAGGTATGGAGGGCATTGCCAACTGGAGTAGTTCTCATCTACTGAACCAAGAAACAGTGAACTGGAAACTGCCTGAGATTTTCTTTTTACTATTTTTTTTTTTTTTCTTGGTACCAAAAATTGAACTCTGGGCCTCGCGCTTGCTAGGCAGGCACTGCGCTGATGAGCTACATCTCTGGCCCTGCCTGAGCTTTTCTAATTCCAAGGAAAACAATTGGGAAATGCTTGGGAGGCAAGGAGATCTTAGATGTTCCAGAGGAAGGCATAAGCCTGAGTCTTGAACAGGGAAGTTTATTTGTTTTTTGGTAGTCTGGCTATCTAGTTTAGGCTGGTCTCAAACTTGTGTTGATCCACCTGCCTCTGCTTCTTTTGTTTTTCTTTTTGTCTTTTTGAGACAGAGTCTCCCTATGCAGTTCATGCTGGCCTTGGGCTCACTTTTGTAGCCCAGACTGGTCTCGAACTCACACCAATCCTCCTGCCTCTGCCTCCCAAGTGCTGGGATTACAGCTGTGTGCCATCACGCCCAGCCTTGCCTCTGCTTCTGAGTACTAGGATTACAGATATGCCACCACATCTGGCTTTTTTTGGTACTGGGGATCAAACTTAGGACCTCATGCTTGCCAGGCAGGCTTTATGCCACTTTATACTTGGCCCCAAAGCAGGTATTCCTCAGGTGAGGTGAGCTTACAATATTGCACAAGACAGTTTAAATGTTCCTGAAGTACAATCTCCTATTTCAGACTTTGTCTTTATTTTTATACCTGGGGTTGAACTCAGGACCTTGTATTTGCCAGACAGGCACTTATCCCACTGTCTCCCTGGCATAGCCAGCCTTTTTTCTTTTTTTTTTTTTTGTACTGGGAATTGAATTCAGGACCTTGTCTGGCTGTACTGTTTTTCAAAATCTTAAGTTTCCAGCCAGGTGTGGTGGTGTACACCTGTAATCCTAGCACTCAGGAGGCTGAGGCAGGATTGCCAGGAGTTTGAGGCCAGCCTTTTTACACAGTGAAATTCTGTCTTAATAATAAGGGCTGGGGAGATAACTCAGTGGCATAAGCACCTGTCTGACAAGCACAAGGCCCTGACTTTGGCCCCCAGTACCCAAAAAGCAAAACAAAAGGTCTTAGTTTCATCATGTGTAGATTTAGGGGACTGAAGAGCAATGGACAGAACACCAGGCACTTTATCCTCTAAAAAATCCTCTATAATCCCCATTTATGGCTGAAATACTAGCATCTCAAAAAGGTCAAGTAACTTGTCCTAAATTGCAGAAGTGATATAGCTATGATTCAAACTTATCCAGGTCTGCTGACCAGTAGGGACTTTACTGTTTTTCTTTTTTTTAAGGTAGAATCCTAATTTCTAGCCTAGGAAGGCCTTCAATTTACAGCAATCACAACTTAGCCTTCTGGTGTGTGTAGTGCATCACCACGTCTGGCTTGCCTGGATTCTTCTTCCCCCTCTCCTGGCTCTGCTCCACCCCCACAAAGGTAGTGAGTGGCCCACTAAGCTACCTTGACTTCTAGATGGCCGATGGCTCTCCGAAGTTTATTCACATAGACCATGTTTTTTCTTTGTATCTCCTTCCTACAGCACGGACAGGTGTTTTGTCTGGAACGAGGCAGGAGTGGGGTTGAGTGTTGGGGATGCAAGGGTACAGAAGTGAAATGCCTATGTCAGCTCCACCTTCACTGGTCGACCCAGGTGGTCTCTTCTCCAGCTGAAGGCATTGGGGGCAGGGGGAGAGGTACTACAGCTTTCAGTTCCAGGGCTGGGGCCAGAGAACAGACACCTGAGAACAGGGCAACTGAGGCTCAGCGTTTGCCACTTTCCCATTTTGAGCTACATCAATAGCCTCCCCAACCCTCCCAGCTTCCTGGGTACCCTGTGGCACCTGGCTAGCCACTTAAGGATGCATATTTTGCAGAAGATATGGCTGCATGACAGTCTCATCGGCCTCTTGAGTACTCCATGGCAGACGGAGCACAGGAACTTGCAGTCAGGAGGGCTGGCAAAAAGGTTGAGATCATACCCACCACTCTGCAAAGACCAGGTCAACATTAGGCCTTACTGAGATCAGGCTCTGAGCTACTAATTCCATATGTTCAGGAAAAGACATTGGCAACTTTTGGGTGGGAAGAATCCCATGCAGGTGTCAGCACTAGTTGGAGGGACCAGCTGTGGGAATCAACTCCCACGGCTACCAACTGTAATTGTGGGGCAGGGAAACAGACCCAGCTAAAGCCTCCCGAAAGTTGTCCTTTCAAACAGGGACTGTAAGCCAGTTCATCCTTTCTCAGAGTAGTGAGCTCCATCCCTGAACTGCCAAGTGTCTGTCCAGATATGGACTTATTATCATCTCAGAATTGGAAATAGGTGGGTCCCAGGCTTACCATGATCTGCGTCTGGATGGCAGCTCCACTGACACCCAGGGTTCAAGCACCTCCATTTCATAGCAGGTATGGGCTGACATCATAGTAGCATTGTTCACTGTGACAGCTCAGGCCAATCAGTTGTGGCCCAGGGTTCATTGGGACCCCATATCACTTAGCTAGTCTTTGTAGCTCTCACTGAATATGAGGTCTATGAACCTCTCCTTGCCTTGATTGTGCCTGACAGCTCATTTCCCAGCAGCACTGAGTGTTAAGTCCTCACAGGCTGCTTCCAAGCTGAAGAAACCACCACTCTGCTTAAACACAAATAAAATAAATCAGGATAGAGCTGGGTGTGGTGGTGAATGCCTGTAATCCCAGCACTTGGGAGGCTGAGGCAGGAGGATCAGTGCGATTTCGAGACCAGCCTGGGGTACAAAAGTGAGCTCAAGGCCAGCCTGAATGGCATAGCAAGACCCAGTCTCAAAAAGAAAAAAAAAAAAAAAAGAAAAAGAAAAAAGAAAAAAGAAAAAAAATCAGGATGGCTCTCAGGCTTACTGGAAACCCTGTCAAGCTACAGAATGTCATGCTGTAAATCAGAATACCACTGTCCTGTATTTCCCTTCCTCCAAAAAGGCACCAGACCTACCAGTGGCCCCTTCCATTTCTACATTAGACTATACATAAAAGATTCTCTTCCTTTGTGGTCAGTGTTGCCTTCTTGCCCTTAACCAAGTTGTACCTAGCCTGAAATAAAGTTAACCATTGTTTGCTTCAATCCTTACTGCCCTAGTTGCCTCAGTTGCTCCTCAGGATCTTGACACATGGAACCAAGGTCAGTACAATAACAGGAACTGCTGCCTCCCATAGTCCTGCCAGGGTAGTTAGACCTCCAAGAAGAGTTTAGAGATGTCAGACATTGAGCCATGGGTTCTCTTTACTAACATTGCTGACTAGGAGGTGGAGTGGCTCCACAGAAGAGCACTACGTCCTGGTACAACTTGTAGCCTCTCTTTCCCACTCACAGCATGTTGACCACTTGGGCAGACCTTGTGCAGAACGGCTGGGCAATACATGCTCCTGTGGTTCAGCGTCACTGGACCGCAAACTACCTAAGACTAAGCAGTGCAACACTTTCGGGGTGATAGAAACAGGCATTCACTGAAAACTCACGAGTTGCAAACTCTGTACTTCCCCATCATTGTGGCTTGAAAGCCTGGCCTCCATCAGTTTCGCCCTGAGTACCTCGCCTACTGGTACAGAAGTTCTGTCTGATGCAGATACAGAGCTGGTATTCAGGATTAGCTGACCTCTGTGGTCTCAAGGACATCCCACTAGGGTTTGTCCAACCATAACGGAACGAACTCATTTTTCAGTTAGACATGTAAAGGAAAGCTCCAAGACCAGTCATATGTGTAAAATCGAGTTTTATTTGAAAAATGCAGACAGTGGAGCTCTCCTGCCACGTGGTCCTAGCGTAGTCAGCCTGCGGGCAATCCCGGAGTCCTGTGGAAAGACAGACTGGGGTCAGGGGCGAGTTTAAGGCGGAGGCCATGAGGGCGCAGCTACTGGGGGTGTCGGGGCCTGGGTTTCACCCTCCCACATCGGCAGTGAGCAGTGAGCTGAGGCCCCTGGACATTCTGGGCGCCGAATCTCACCCGCGACTATGGCCAAAGCAGAGGGTGATTTTCAACAAACGCCGGAATCCAAAATACTAGGAAGTATACGCAGCAGCTCTGCTGGTCGAACTTACCCAAAAGAGACGCAGTTAAGGAGCTCCCGAGGAAGATTAAAAGGACCACACAAGGTATGAGTGGGTAATTATACCCCTCTGCGCATGCGCAAACCGAGCGAGGCCCGCGCACGCAGAGCTAATCACAGTCGCCAATAGGTGCTTGGGGCGGGGCAAACGAAATCTCGCGGCGTTTTGTGGGATATAAAAGTCTTTTGTCACAGCTGCTCAGTCTTCTTTTTCTGAGAAACACGTGAGTCTTTGTCTGCGTAGTTGCCGCGCGGCGTCTGTGTCATGAGGGAATCCGCGAACATCGGGCCAGGCTTGGGCCTGCGGGACTGGGCTAGGGCCATTAGGGTGTTCGGGCGGCTGAAAAGCCCCAAGTCCCATTGACTGTTACTGTGGCTTTTTACAGCAAATGGCGGATGACGCCGGTGCAGCGGGAGGGGCCGGAGGCCCCGGGGGCCCTGGCGTGGGAGGCCGCGGCGGCTTCCGCGGAGGCTTCGGCAGTGGCCTTCGAGGTCGCGGGCGCGGCAGAGGCCGAGGCCGGGGCCGAGGCCGCGGGGCTCGCGGCGGTAAGGCCGAGGACAAAGAGGTAGGTGTGACCCGGATGGAGTTGATCCTGGGCTTGGGCGCCCCAGAAACGGCTCTATTGATTTACGTTTCTTTGCAGTGGATTCCTGTCACCAAGCTGGGCCGGCTGGTCAAAGACATGAAGATCAAATCCCTGGAGGAAATTTATCTTTTTTCCTTACCCATCAAGGTATTCTTGTGACCCGGTAGCCTCCGTCCTGGGAGCGTCATTTGGACGGGGGTCGAAGGGCTTTGTAAGAGACTATCTTGTTAGGAAGACTGGTTCCAGCACCGCGGTTCCCGAGTTGAGTGTTTTCATGTTAAAATTTTTAATTTTTGCCAAAACTCATTTGCTACAGGAGTCGGAGATTATTGACTTTTTCCTGGGCACATCCCTCAAGGATGAAGTTCTGAAGATCATGCCTGTGCAGAAGCAAACTCGTGCTGGCCAGCGGACCAGGTTCAAGGTATTGGGACCATTTTGTGCTTTGTCTGGGCTACTTGTGTCAAATGGGAGTGGGTGACTGACTCTCTCCACTCTGCACAGTTACACTAGTTGTAGTGTGACTTTCGTACCGGAGAGAAAAAGAAAAGAGCTCTTCAAAAGGACCTACTGGCCTCATGGTGGCCATTCTTTCATTGAGGAGCACAACAGATGTAGATGGTGGTGGGTACTTATCCTATGGAGAACCGCGAGTTATCTCAGTCTCTTCACAGGCATTTGTCGCCATTGGGGACTACAACGGTCATGTTGGCCTGGGTGTAAAGTGTTCCAAGGAAGTAGCCACTGCCATTCGTGGGGCCATCATCCTGGCCAAGCTCTCCATTGTCCCCGTGAGGAGAGGCTACTGGGGAAACAAGATTGGCAAACCCCACACTGTTCCTTGCAAGGTAGATGATCCTTGGGGGTGAGTGATGATGGGTCTGCAGTAGTGACATGCTTTGGCTCTTATTCTTGATTTTTAACTTTCGTAGGTGACTGGCCGCTGTGGCTCTGTGTTGGTGCGTCTGATCCCCGCCCCCAGAGGCACTGGCATCGTCTCGGCCCCTGTGCCCAAGAAGCTGCTGATGATGGCTGGTATTGATGACTGCTACACCTCTGCTAGGGGCTGTACCGCTACTTTGGGCAACTTTGGTAAGTGGCCCACTTAAGGGATTAGCAGTGAGTGGTTTCTCTCAGCTCCGCTATATCACACAAGCCTAGTGTGTGTGGTGGCGTATTTTATGGGAGAGAGAGGAAGGCCCTCCTAATGCACGACAGATCGGCCCTAAAGTGGCCTCTCTGTTCCTAGGAGTGCAACACAGCTTCTGTTTTTGAGGTGGGAAGCCCAAACCAGGCCACCCACCCTCATTCCGTGTTTCTATTACCCAGCTAAGGCCACCTTTGATGCCATCTCCAAGACCTACAGCTATCTGACCCCTGACCTCTGGAAAGAGACTGTGTTCACCAAGTCTCCCTATCAGGTATTGTAGCAGTTGACCTAACATTAGCTTGCCTTGTCATAAGGCATGTCGTGTTCCCCCCCCCCCCCCC
>PVKN010000940.1:0-16293 GCA_004027915.1 Capromys pilorides
TTGGGTTTTGTTTCCTTATCTATTCTGCTAGTCTACTTCTTTTAATTGGAGAATTGAGTCCATTTACATTGATGGTTATAATTGAAATGTATTTTCTTATTATTGACATGGCTGTTATTTATTACTGTTTACCATTTTTTCCCCTATGTTTAATTGGTTGTCCTGTTTGGTGGGATCTTTCCGTTTGCATTTGTTGAGTTCATTTTGTTCAGGTCATTGTTCAGGTCATTGTTCAGGTCATTTTGGTCCTTCTCTAAAATATTTGTTAGCATACTGTGTAGTATTGGCTTTGACGTCATGAAATTCTTTAGTTGTTCCTTGTTGTGGAAGTATTTCACTTCTCCCTCATACTTGAAATAGAGTTTGGCCGGGTATAGCAGTCTGGGCTGAAATTTGTTTTCATGGAGGACTTGAAGCACTCTGCTCCATGCTCTTCTTGATTTCATGGTTTGTGAAGAGATATCTGCTATTATTCTGATGGGTTTTCCTTTAAATGTGATCTGTTTCTTTTCTCTAGCAGCTTTTAGTATGTTATTCTGCTGGACTTCTGGGATCTTGATTATTATATGTCTTAATGTGTTTTTAGTCGGGTTGATGTTATTTGGAGTTCTATATGCTTTAGTTACCTGAATATCTGATTGTTTTCTCATATTTGGGAAGTTTTCTGCTATTACTTCTGCCTATTGACTCCTTCTTTCTCATTGATTCCATTAATCTCACGTTGTTCATTCTTGCATCATCTTGCAGTTGTTGAATTATTTTTTCCTGCATCCTGGTTGTTTTTAAGAGATCCTTTCTTGCCTTCTCACTAGCTGCAAGTGTGTCTTCAAGATCTGAGATTCTATATTCACTTTCTTTCATACTGTTTTGCCAGTTTGTGATTGAGATTTTATTTTCTTTTATATCTCTGTGATACTGTTTCAGGTGATCTATTTCTTTCTTATATTGCTCAGTCATGGAATCCATCATTTTTCTATTCTCTAATTTTTATCATTGTCTTCTTTAGTATTACTTAAGTCTTTCATTATAGTTATTCTTTCTCTCTTTAGCTCAGAGATTATTTCTGCTCTGCTCTCCTCTTTACCTTTCTGCATTTGTTCCCTTACTTTAGATGCTATTAATTTAGACATGTCTTTTTTTTCTTCAGGGGTTATTTCTGTTCTGTTTTGCTCTATACTTTTCTGCAATTGTTTTTCCACTTCGGATTCTATTAATTCAAGAATTTCTTTTTTTTTATTTCAGATGTTATCTCTGATCTGAGTTGCTCTATATGTTTCTGTAGTTGTCAGTCTACCTCAAATTCAGAGTTTTTGGCTGCATGATTCCCATTTTCTTCCATGGTATTGTCTCCTGTATTTGACTTGGGTGGATCTGGGCCCTGCGATTGCATCTTACTCCTTGTCGTTATCATTTTGTATGGCAGTGATCTCTGTACTTTGGTGAAGTTATGCTGTTAGTGCTTATGGGAGTTTGTTCTGGATCCACTAAGCTTGTTCCCCTCCAGTGGTGCCTGGCTGCGACTTGCAGCTCAAGCCACTGGCTGCTGTGAGGCCCTGTGGGTCGGGTGGAGTCGGAGCTCTGGAGTTGAGTCTGAGGATGGACACAGGCTGAGGGTCCTTACCAGACTGGCACAGGGAGGCCAGACGGGTTGGTGGATGAGTTTGGGACCGGAGCCCAGGCGGGAAGAACCAGGAGATGGAGGCAGGCGGGGGATCCGTACCCCACAGGCGCGCAGGTCAGACCGGACAGCGGATGGGCTCGGGAACCCCCTTTTTTCTCTATGGTCTTCTTTTGTTTCTAAAATGGATGTTGTTTCATCTGGAGTTCTTTTTTCATTAACCACATCACCATTTATTTCTCTTGCTTCTAGAAGTGATAAACTGTTTTGCTCTTTGTGGATATATTCATTCATCTCTTTTGCAACCCTCTCTGTCTGTTGCTCTTTTTCGTATCTGTTTATCACACAGCAGCTGTTGGCTTTTCTCTTTTCTCAAAAAAGCTTCCTGTTTTGGCCAGATGTGGTGCTGTAATCTTAATCACCGGTGTCAGAACAGATTTATTGTTAAGCCAACGGACAAAAGCAAGGCTAGCAAATAGCCTGTGAAGTTTTGGAACCTCAAAGCAAGACAACACACAGCTGAGGATTTTGACTCCCGCAAATTCTGTCTAGCTCAGTAATCACCATTAGCAGATAATCAGGTTACCAGTTAACTGTGATCTGTTCCTGTGTGAATTTGCACAACAGTTTTGCTCTTCAGTGCTTGAACCTTGACCATATCTGCAGTTCACTTTCACTGCTTCTTGCAGCTCACCGGCATGCCCTCCAGTCATGCCAAATCAAGCTGTAGGCGGAATGGAAGTCAAAGGCAGCCTGCCGCATGGTCTCAGCCTGTTGTTGGGCTTTGACCATCATGGTGCTCCCTGTAACTAAAATCCATGTTTTGTTTGTGTTTTCTTCTGTCATCATACATCTGAGCAGGAGCTCAATGGTCTTAGGCCTAGGCCCCGATATCTTTCCTGTTGGCTTAAAGTCAGCCACCATCTTGCTCATGTAAAGATGGGGTCATGTGATTTCTCTGTGCATGTGCCAAGAGACAGTAGGTGAGATTTCTGGCATCTTCTTATAAAGACACAAATTGGGTCAGCCAAATAGCTCAGAGGATTAAAGTACCTGTTTGGGCAGACACAGCCACCGGGTTCAATCCCTGGTGTACTGTGCTGTGCACTCTCCCCCCTCCCACCACATGCTGAGATGGTGATTGAGACTGGGCATGGTGGTGCACACCTGTAATTCCAACTCTTGGGAGGCTGAACACAGGCAGATCACTACAGGTCCAATCTATGTAGTGAGACTCTGTAGACCTATAGACCCTTACTAAAATATATATTAAAAAATAAGGGGGGGCTGGGGAGATAGCTCTGTGGCACAAGTGCCTGCCTGGTAAGTGCAAGATTGTGAGTTCGAACCCTGGTCCCACCAAAAAAAAGAAGGAGAAAAGAAAGAGACAAATTCCACCAGACCATGGTCCCAACCTCAGATCTCATGTAACCTTAATTACTTCGGTAAAGGTCCTATCTTCAAATAGAGTCATTTTGCAGTGAGACCTCCAAGCTAAATTCCAACAAACAAAAAAACCAAAACGAAAGAAAAAACAAATAGAGTCATTTTGGACCTGGGTCTTCAACCTGTGAATCCAGGTTGGGGAGAGGCACAAATATTCAATCCTTAGTCTGGGAGATAGCTCAGCAGCATAAGCGCCTGCCTGGCAAGTGCAAGGTCCCAGAAAAAAAAGAAAAAAAAAAAAGGCAAATGTTCAGTCCTTGATGAGAGATGAAGAGTGGTGTGGTGTCACCTGTGCCCAGGGATGGGATCAGTGGGAAAGTTGGAGCTGTGGAGGGCCTGTGCAGCAGGAGCGCAAGACTCAGAAAAGATGCAGTGGCGGCTGAAAAGGCTACTAAGGCGGAGCAAGAGTACTGTGACCTTTCTCTTTTCAGTACAGGAAATTGGATCCAGGGCCTTTACACTGAGCCATATCCCCACTGCCATTTTATTTTTACATTGTGAGATAGGACACTCAGGCTTGGCTCAAACTTGAGCTCCTGCTGCCTCAGCCTCCCAGAATGCTGGGGTCTCAGGTCTGTTCCACCATACCTGGCTTCTCCTGCCTTCCTTTGGCTAGACAGAGCGGGAGGACAGCTGGCATGAAAATCTTGGGAAACATAGCTTGTAGAAGGCGTCTCCTGGCCCCGCCTGCCATGCCGGCCCCGCTCTTGAGTGTGCTGAGCCATGATGGAGTCCGGGCACGGTGGCACGCGCCTGTAATCCCAGCACTTGGGAGGCAGGAAACAGGTGGATCACTGTAAGTTGCATAGTGAGACCCTGTAGAAAAAAAAAAAAAAAGGCATTTCCACTTTGATAAAGAGCAGAAGAAAAATAGATTTGGGAGTTGGATGGGCCCACATAACTTATAGAAGTTTTCTAATTCCATGAGTGACATTCAGGACTTAAATTGTCATTACTCATGACCGGTGAATTGCCTTCCAAGGATTTGCAAGGAGTTAAACTATAAGTACAATATACATGTGATGAAAATATTTTTAGTATTTATGTATGTATATATTTATGCATTTATTTATTTTTATGTATTCGGTACAGGGTCTCACTACACAGCTCCGACTCAGTGATCCTCCTGTTTTCAGTTTCCCCAGTGCTGAGATTACAGGCGTGCGCCAACATGCCCGGACTCAGTGCGCCGCCCAGGCAGGGCTGGCATGGCACGTGGTGGTGCTGGGGATCAAACCTCAGGCCCTGCGTTTGCCTAAGGAGGTGCTTAGTTTGCTGAGCTATCTCGCCAGCCTAGGAAAGCTTTCTTTTTCCTTTTTTTGATACTGGGGATTGAACTCAAGATCTTGTGTTTGCCGGGAAGGCTCCTATACCACTGAACTATATCCCCAAATCAGCGTTTTTTAAAAAAATACGTATTATAATTAGTAGTAGTAGTAGTAGTATTTAGGACAGGATCTATAGGGTCTACAAGGTCTCACTACATAGATCCGACTCCTAGTGATTCTTCTGCGTTCAGCCTCCCAAGTACTGGGATTACAGGCACATACCACGCCCAATCTCAATCGCTGTCTCACTTCGCCCTGGGGGTGGGGCCGGCACAGCAGGCTGGGCATTGAACCCTGGCCACTGCATCTGCCTAAGCAGGTGCTTTAGTCTGCTGAACTATCTGATCAGTCCTAAAAAATACACATTTTCAGATAAAGTTGACATGTGGTCCAGGCTAACCTCAAACTCATGTAGCTCAGGCTGGGCTCAAACTCAAGATCCTTCTGCCTCAGCCTCCTGAATGCTGGGATCACAGGAATGGGTAATGCCCAGCCTATTATTAAGTTTTTGCTTTTAGAAGACACTAGAAGATAAATGCAGTGCAATCTCATTTGTGTGTGCTTTAGAGTATCTGGCACAGCTATTGTATTAACCCCCGAGTCGCCACAGCCCAGCAGCACAGCAGACTACCCTGCATTACGGTCTCGCATGGGTTAGGGATCCACCCAGGTGCTTGCCCTTCAAAACCTGACTCTGCAATCCGGGACTCTCCTGTTGTGTGCCTGTGTGAGCTCGTAGCTCTCGCCCCACAGGGTGCACAGGGCAAAGCGGGCAGAAGGTCAGGCAGCCCGTGGACGGTTGTCTCCTGAAGTCGGCGCAGACCACTTCTCCTCACCTCCCACTGGCCAATGTCCAGTCACACAGTTCCAACTTAATTTGGAAATATAGTCTTCCTACAGGGCCAAGAATTGAAAAGGGGGTTTGTGGAAATAAGCTGCCTTTATTATTTTATTTATTTTTTAAAACTGTATGTATGTATGTATGTATGTATGTATGTATGTATGTATATTATGGCTGGCTCAGGCTGCCCTGGGGGTAGGGGGCTGGCACAGTGTGCGGTGCCAGGGATTGAACTGTGGTCCCTGTGGTTGCCTAAGCAGGCACTTTAGACCAATGAGCTATCTCACTGGCCCAGCCTTTATTATTTTTAAATGTTTTTCTACTGTTATTTTTGTTTGTTGGTTGGTTGGTTGGTTTGAAACAGGGGCTTGAATTAGTAGTATTCCTCCTCACTCAGTCTCCCAAGTGCTGGGTTTACAGGTGTATGCTTCCATGTCCTGTGAGCTGCCATCTTAAAAAATAAACAAAGCAACCCATTTGGGATCCCTCCTGACTCTTAGGAGCAATTCGTATTCTCCATTTCTCATTGCTTGGTGCCGGAGATCAAACTGCGGTCTCTGCCGTTGCCTGAGCTTACCTAAGCAAGCACTTTAGACTGCTGAGCCATCTTGCTGGCCCTTCTCCAGTATATTTTTATCTTACCCTTAAGCTCTGTTGTTCCTTAGAATCTATTCTTTGACTTTGGGGAGTGTGAATTCTGTGTGTCTGATATGTAGCACTTCCCCTATGTCATCTTGGAAGAAACACTGAGATACTTGCAAGGAGGTAAGCGCTTGCCTTTGTTTCATGGCACCACTAAATATTTTAACTGTGTTCTGGAGTGCAGCTTGCTTAGGCATTTCAAAACTGTTACCCTTGCATTTTATGCCTTGTCTTTGTCAACCGCTTAGGCCTTGTCTCTTTTATGCACTGTCTTTTGTTCACCCATATGCCCTTGCTACCACTGGGTCAATATTACCTAAGTGACTATTGGTTGATCAAAATTTTGATCCATGGGCCGGGCGTAGTGGTGCACCCCTATAATCCCAGCACTTGGGAGGCTGAGGTAGGAGGATCAGTGCGAGTTGGAGACCACCCTGGGCTACAAAAGTGAGCTCAAGGCCAGCCTGAACTGCATAGCGAGACCCTGTTTCAAAAAGCCAAAAAAAAAAAAAAAGAAAAAGAAAAAGAAATGGGCCTGCTGGTAACCCATTCTGGAGCAGGAGTTATGCCCATTTCCTATTACTTTTCTCACATAAACTTTCATACCCTTAAAAAAATAAGCAAGCTTATATTTGCGCATATTTGCATAGGCAGAAGGATGTTACTAGGACTGGGGAGATAACTCAGTAGCATAAGCACCTACTTGGCAAGCTCAAGGTTCTGAGTTTGATCCTTGGTACTGAAAAAAAAAAAAAAAAAACCCAAAAATCAAAAACAAAAAACGAAAAACAAACAAGAATATTTCTAGAAAGATACATAAGAAACAAGACTAGCTAGGTAATTTAGGGATCCAATTCAACATGAAAACAGACTCTTCTTTAAAAATAACCGAGACAGCCAGGTGTGCTGGCATACACCTGTAATCCCAGCACTTGGAAGGCTGAGACAGGAAGATCACCAGGGAGTTTAAGATTAGTTTGGGCTACACGGTGAGCTCGAGGCCAGCCTGGACTACATAGCAAGACTCTGTCTCAAAATAAAAACAAAACAAAACAAACCTAAGACTTTCAAGATGGCAACAGCAGAGCAGTAAGCCCCCTGCAGGTCCCAGTTGCCGTGTGGCGCGCAGCTCTCCTCTACCCAAGCCCTTCCATCTGGTGGCCAATCATGCAAGGACCAGCGTATCTCACATGTGAGCTCTGGGCCAGACGTATAGTTCAGTGGCACAGCATCTGCCTGGCAAGTGCGAGGTCCTGAGGTTGATTCCCAGTAGCCATAAATAAATAAACAAACAAATAAAATGCAAGCCAAAACAAACCTATCCTCATTTAAAAATAATACAAAGAACACAAAACAGTGCAGGGACTGCTGAGCATGGGGCTGGGTGGCTTCTTGGGAACCCTTCCGAGAGGAGACACCTGCCACGATGACTGGAGAAAGGACGGGGGATGCACTCACCACATTTTCAGCTGGCACTGCACACACATGTGTTGATTATCAGTGATTTTAAGATGTCTGACTTTTCACGGACTTTAGCAGACATGGTAACTTAAAGGATGGAAAGATGTCTGAGTTAGTGGAACTTTCCCATTCTGGGTTTTTTTTTTTTTTTTTTTTTTTTGGGTGGGGGGGACAGGGTTTGAACTCAGGACCTTGCTCTTGCCAAGCAGGTGTTTATGCTCCTGAACTATCTCCTGGCCCAAGTTAGTAGAACTTGACGTAGCCCAAGAGATGCCATGAACTTGCCTTGGCCTCAGGAAAGAATCTGTTCATTGGGAAGGGATTGGTTGGCAGCGAGGAGGTGCAAAAATAATGAAAATGGTAATAAAAGAATAGAATGTTGATGGTTTCATCTCAGCTCTATCCTGGGCAAGTGATATGCCCACAGACACAAGGGTGTTGTAAGTTTTACAAGCAGAATTTTTTCCCCAATAGTACTTCACAGATTATACATGTGTGTGTACATATACTTATGTAAATATTATACAGAAATAATTGCTTTAGAAATATGTTATTAGGATGTACTTACTTTATGAATTAGAGCTTATAACACATACTTGTCAATCAATGGGAAATGATTAAGACATTTTGATGAGTAGAAAAGAAATTGAAATTAAAATTGTGGCTGGGCATGGTGGCACACACCTGTAATCCCAGCACTTGGGAGGCTGAGGCAGGAGGATCGATGTGAGTTTGAGACCAGCCTGGGCTACAAAAGTGAGCTCAAGGCCAGCCTGAACTGCATAGCAAGACCCTGTC
The DNA here is from genome assembly GCA_004027915.1 of Capromys pilorides. Taxonomy (NCBI): domain Eukaryota; kingdom Metazoa; phylum Chordata; class Mammalia; order Rodentia; family Capromyidae; genus Capromys; species Capromys pilorides. The sequence goes on from PVKN010000940.1 coordinate 8,135, forward strand.
TCAAAAAGACAAAAGAAAGAAAGAAAGAAAGAAAGAAAGAAAGAAAGAAAGAAAGAAAGAAAGAAAGAAAGAGAAATTGTGGTTACTGCAGCGTGTAGTCCTGTCAGCTGCGTCTTTGCTTTGTGTGCCAATGGGCTGGTCCAGCAGGGTTAGGAGCATCCAACCCAACATCTCAGTGGCATGGTGCGCTAGTTACTTTTTACTCGTTGCTGAGACAAATACCAGACACACAAAATGAAGGAAGAAAAGGTTTATTTAGCTCACAGTTTGTGGAGGTTTACCTTATACTCCGCTGGCTCCAAGGCAGCAGAAAACAATGAAGAGCAGAAGAGGAGGAGCAACAGCTGTGGCATCCATCAAGCCTCTCTCTTCCACACTCTGTGCCAGCACAGAGCTCCTCCAAAGTGGTGTGGCTATGAAGATCAAGCTCCTCCAAAGACGAGGACTCCTCCAAAGAAGCGGGGCAGGGCTGGGCGGGGCAGAAAGCAGCCAGGGCAGGGCCGGGCTGGGCTGTTCGCACCAGTCTTCCTCAACTTTTTTTAATATACTTTTTGTGCTGAGTCACTCTGGGGTGGCCCATCTGTCCCTCGGGTGGAACCCATCATATCCCAGGGCAGGTCCTCCACATCCTGCAAGATGGGGCCCCCACGGTCCTGAACCAGCCCAGCACATCTAGCCAAGCTTCCTCAAGTTGACACAATGTATCAACTACCACACATGGAATAACAGAGGTCATTTCTCACTCATGCTCTGGGTCCATCTGGGGGCAGCTGTCACTGTCCCTCCAGGACCTGCCTATCTTCTTTCACTGTGGTAAGGGGAAGATATAACCCCAGCAAATCACCTGCTAGATCTTAGAGCTCTGGCTCTGATGTAATACTCTTCATGCTGCTATATTTTATTGGCCCAAACAAATCAGAATAGCCCCAACAGTCTTCACAAGGAACACAGAGTATGCATAATCGCAATTTCAAAAACATGCTGTACATTTGAAGTAGTCAAGACAGTGTGTTATAGTGTGTAATAGCTGAATCTTGGAAACAGCTCAAATCCCCATCAACCAGTGAATGGGTAGAGATATGTTTTTTAATACAATAGAGCACTACCCTACCACAAAAAGGATAACTTTGACACATTGCTTGGTAAATGAACACAGCTTGAGACCACACTCCTTTTTTTGTCTTTTTGAGACAGGGTCTCACTATGCAGTTCAGGCTGGCCTTGAGCTCACCTTGTAGCCCAGGCTGGTCTCAAACTCACACTGATCCTCCTGCCTCAGCCTCCAAGTGTTGGGATGACAGGCATGTGCCTCCATGCCTGGCTCTCTATACTCCACCATGTTATTTCTCTATGTGAGAAATATGGACCAAAATGTATAATTGATATTGTGAAATAGGTAAGAGAATGTTCAAATGGGAAGGGGAATTAGACTGAGTGGAAGGGAAAAGAAAGGGAGGCAGAAGAAAATATTGAGAAAAGAAGGAAAAATGGAGGCAAAGCTTTTGTAAATAAGTATGAGGAAAGGAGTTGAGAGGGGAGGAGGAAGGGAAAAAACAAATTAAGATATATCATGTACAGGTACACATTAGCTGTGATGAATGTGGTCATTATGTATATCTAAAATGCACCTGTAAACTTAATTTTAAAAGTATGCAAAATATAAAGGGAAAAACTAAAGATGACAAAGATGAGAATTACAAATTCAAGCCCAGACTGGGCAATTTACTAACTCACTGAGACCTTGTGTCAAAAATTTAAAAAGGTTCTGGGTTCACACACACACACACACACACGCACACACACACACGAAACAAAAATAAAGAAGATAAAGATTACCTGGCCTAGTCTCCTCCTAAGCTGTCCTTCCCATGTTGACTTCAGCGTCCCCAGCTGCCAGTGTCCTTAGCAGTGTGCTCCTTGTTCTTTTCTGACTCACACCAGGCTTGCTTTCTTGTTCCAGTTCCCATTTTCCCCTTTTGAAACAGCACCTCCACCCAGGCCTTCCTTTGTCCCACTGGCTTCCAGTGCAGTTATTAAACTGGAAGTGTTTCCGTCTTGACCAGTTCTTTTCCTAGCTGTGTTCCCAGCCTCTGTACGGCAGCTACGACACAGCATTATAGGGAGACTTATAGGAGAAAATGAGGACGACACGCTCAGGACGGCGCTCAGTGCCTAACGCAAACTCAACAAAGAGCAAGTGCAATTATTATTATTACGCCTCACACATATGCTCACATATACAATTATTATTTGTAATTATAAGTCCACAGGGAAAGAATGTGCTGAACGGCAGACAGAAATATCGGGCCAATCTTGTAAAAGCTTTGTTACTTATTAGAAAATGATTAAACTGCTCCTCCGGCCTTTATGCCTCGGTCTCGCGGGAGTCTGGCAGGTGAATCACCATGCGCTGTGTCTGGCATTCACTTCCTACCTGACCTCTATGCCACTGCCAATCTGTGGAGAAGAGGCCGGTGCCCACGGCTGTGAACAGGGGCTGGGTGCTGATTTCTCTCACTCTGGGATGAGCCTCTGCCAAGGTGAAGCTGCACTGTTCACCCTCAAACACCGCCGTTCTCTGCTTTGTCCTAAAGGGAAGCAAATTAGATGGGAGACTTCGGAGCTGGCTTTGAGTAAACCTTTTATTTTCTGAATAGATGACCTCTTGTGTTATGGGGCTGTGGTGGCTGGCATTGACCGGAGGGCCTATCATGGGCCCTTTGGGGCACGCTGGGATCCTGGAGCAGGTGGGTGACACCGGAAACTCTAACAGTCCTGGCCAGCTGGGGTGAATTACTTAGAGATGGGGGCACTGATGGTCAGCTGTGTAGGCCACTTGCCCACACACACATCCTATTTCTTAGTTAGTGGAGGGTTCTTTGCACGCAGCCCATGCCTCCTACTTCCCCGCTTAGATGTCTGAGTGGCTCCGTGTGGAGCAACACAGCTTTTAACTCCAAGGGGAATATTGAGAACTACACGTGGTACAGGGATCAAGAGAATGGGAGTGCTTGCTCTTACCTTGGCTGTTTGCATCATGTTGGGCACAGGATTTAACACCCTCCTGGTTGCTTCCTCATTTGTAAGCTGAGGATAATAATAGAGCCTAGATTTGGGCTGAGCATGAGGATTAAATGAGATAATACACTGAAGCCTCAATTGGAGCCCAGGCATTAGATGCTCAGGCAATGTGAGTCATTGCTCCATGTGAAAATGCTTAGGCGAGCCTGGTAAAGGGCGTATAATGGTCCCACAGGGGGCCAGAGAGAGCCACAGAGAAGCTGTGATGTGTACCTTGGCAGTTGAGTAAAGGTGTGTTTGAGGAGTGCAGCTGGGTGGTTGGTTTGCTCCTGGCAGAAGTAGGGGGACTTAAGAATTTAGACATGATTGTTGAAAAGCTCTTGGGCGTGGCTTAAATATAGGGGCGTGTGCTATGTGGCAAAGGTAGGCCGTGGACGCATGTGGTGGCAGTGTGTGTGGGGAGGGGTGTGTGTGTATTTGCTGCCACCACATCCTTCCACAGCCTTTCTCAGTACTAACCCAGCCTGTGCTCTCGGTTAGTACAGTGAAAGGCCTGTTGTGTGTCCTGCAGCGCCCGCCACCTCCTGTATGGCCCTCGGTAGGTTATGGAGCAGGCTGAGGTGCGTAGGGTTTGCCTTTTCCTTGAAGGCAGATAGTGAGGAGAGTTGGGAGGTTTTGCTTGTTTTTAGGTTTCCAAGCGAAGGACAATAGATCAGATGTAGGTTTTGGAGAGCAGATTCTGATAGAGTTGCCCATTTGAGATTGCTGCAGAGCCTCTGGCTGCTGTCCCCCGACTGGTCACTAGAGGGAGGCCTGGGCTCAGAAGTGGTGCCACTTCTGGTGGTTGAGGGGCTGCAGGTCCTGGGGTGGAGGGCGGTGGAGGCAGCCCAGACCCCACTCATATCGGCTCTGCGTGGCTGGCTGAGGCAGATGTGCTAGATACCGACAAGGGCAGGAAGCCGCCTTTCTTGCTGTCCCTGCCAAGCCACGTTCCAGGTTGCACAACCAGTTTGTTGAGGGTGCACAAAACACAAAGAGCTGCCCTGGACCCCGGGGTGTTCTGCAGCCACAGGACCATGCCTGGGGACCTGGGGGAAGGACCTGCTGGGAAGGGCGTGCTAGAGGAGGTGCAGCCGCCCAAACAGAGACTCGGGGATGCATCCTCTCTCAGTGCGAGAGCAGTATTCTCTGTCTCTGTCTCTGTCTCTCTATCTCTTTGTCTGCCTCAGTCTCCGTCTCTGTCTTTCTCTCCCTCTCCCTCTCTCCCTCTCTCCCTCTCTGTCTCTCTCCTGTGTTGGGAATATAACCCAGGCCTACTATATGCTAGGCAAGTGCTCCACCACTGAGCACCATCCCGTCTAGTGCTTCTGCTTTTACATATCATGCCTAGCACAAAGCTTAGAGACTGGTGGGTTTTTGGTTAAAGCTGATTGAACAAATGAATTTTCTTTCTTTAGTACCTGGCTGGTTCCTTTCATGAAAGCCAAACTGCTTTTCCCTTGTTGAGGGCCTGTGACTTTAAGTTTACAGGGTCCACAAGCTCTTTGGCCTTCTCTGGTGAAGAAAATAGGAGGGAAAGAGAGAAAAAGAAATAAAAACTAGCGCACCAGGTGTGGTGGCACATGCCTATAATCCCAGCACTTGGGAGGTTGAGGCAGGAGGATTGTTGTAAGTTCGAGACCTGCTTGGTCTGTAAAGTGAACTCAATGCCAGCCTGAGATTCATCCTGAGAAGAAGGAGGAGGAGAAGAGGAGGAGGAGAAATAAAAACAAGAACAGAGGGGGCCAGGGAGATAGCTCCGTGGCACAAGTGCCTACCTGACAAGTTCAAGGTTGTGAGTTTGAACCCTGGTTCCACCAAAAAAACAACAACACAGAACAAGAACATCAAAAAACCTAGAACCCCTACTCACACTCCCATTAAAAACAAGAATGATCAAGATAAAACAAAACAAAAACGAAGAAGAAAAATTTAAAACTATCCACTTCAGGGTGTCTCTCCTGTCACTAGCAGACAGCGTGGGAAGACAGAGCCCAGCTCTGAGCTTTTAATCCCGGCAAGCCAGTGGTAGCATCAGGTGGGGCAGTGGCTAATCCCGGCAGGCTGCACCTTTGGCTGCTCCCTTTGGCTGCCCTGCACTTCAGGCTGGCTGCTGGCCGTGAGCCTGGGGCCCAACTTGTTCAGCCTGTCGCAGTCCCAGTGCCTCCTACCAGTTTGAACTTGGCTCCCTGACCTCCTGCCAACTGTAACTCAGAGCCTCACCACGACACCAGGAGCCTCTAGGTGGGGCCACCCCACAGTTACCTCTGAGCTCTGAGCTCAGCTGGCCGCTGTCCTAAATGTCTACAGGCCAATCACCCTGTCCTGGGGGATATCTGAACTGAAATAACTCAGCAGGCACCACGGTCTGCAATGTCCACTGCTCCGTTCCCCTGGAGACAAAGTTTCACTATGTAGTTCATGCGGGGCTTGAATCCACGATGAGCCCAGGCTGTCCGTGTACTTATGACCATCCTCCTGCCTCACTCTCTCGAGTGTAGGATTATAGGCATGTGTTACCATGCCCAATTTCACTCTTTTTAATTTTATTTTTTTAAAGAAGGAAAGGTTTATGGGCATTTTAATCCATACTTGGCTGGCTCCAAGGCAGACTGGCACATGGCAGAGGGCAGCAGTTCATGGTGACAGAAAACAGCAAAGAGCAAGGGCGAATTCAGGAACAGTAGTGGGCATGGCCTCACCCTTTTTAGTTTTAAGACAGGGTCTCACTAACTGTCCCAGGCTAGACTCTAGCTTGTGACCCTCTAGCCTCAACTTTCCAAGCAGCTGGCATTGTAGATGTGCACCTCTGGTTTCCAATGGCAGGATCACACTTCTGTGTGGGGTCGCTACTTGCCTCTTCCTTGGTAGTGGACATTTAGGCCATCTCCAGTTTTTTCACTGCTACCAACAGCACTGCAATGACTACCCAGTGGTCTTCACCTGTCACTGTTCTATAAATCCACGCTGTCTACTACCTGGGCTGAAGGAGAGGCTCAAGGGCTGCTGGGTAATTACTGCAAGGCTTTGGTCCACTGCTCCTCCACACATGAAAACAAAAGCAGTATGGTGGCACATGCCTGTAATCCAGGAGGACAGTGTGAGTTTGTGGTCAGCTGGGGCTACATAGTGAGTTCAAGGCCAGCCTGTACTATATAATGAGACTGTCTCAAAAAAAAAAAAAAAAAAAAAATCAAACAAGAAAAACCAGAAACCCTAAAAGCACACAGAAGCATTTGTGCAGCAGCGACTTGAGGCCCGCTGCTCTGCTCCCTCGTCACTGTCCTCTTGGCATCATTAATGGGTCAGAGATGACACACTAAAGGTGACTTAGGGTGGAGCCTGGGGACCTGGCTGCAGTTTGCAGCACTGAAAAGGCATATGGATCCCAATAGCCTTCTTGCCACTTGCAGAGGGCCTGGTCAAAGGGTGTGTACACTATAGCTCTAAACTCCCTGTGTGCTGTGCTATCTGGGGACATTTTTGGAGCTTGGCGATTGGCTGAGGCATTGCAGGAAAGGGTACAGGGAAAGCGTGGGTGTCTGTGGTGGGGGAAGGGCGTTCCCCTGGGAATGGGTTTTGCATCCTGCAGGAGGGTTTCTGCCAGAGCTGTGTGTGTGTGTATGTGTGTGTGTGTGTGTGTGTGTGTGTGTGTATGTGCACGCATGCCATGGGGCTGCTGACAGGGTGCTGTGCCTGAGTGTAGATGTGACCAAACTCAGGGATGTGCTGCTGTTAAATGAAGCGAGGCGTTTCCATGGCAACACAGCTCTCTGTTCCCAGCCAGATGCCAAGCCCTTAAATTATATTTTTCTGGCTGAAAGCACCTCAATTGCCTCTGGCTCCCAAAGCAGTGGGACCATGGGGGCACCAGATGCCTCACCCTCGTCTCCAACCTTTCAACAAAGCCCAAGAGGTGATCAGCGGGAGAGATGACAAGGGGGAACTGGTGGGCTTTGTCCAGGGAGGGATTGAGAGTAGTCTTGGGAAAAGGGGGCTGAACAGGCTTTAGACCTGTCATCTGCTGGGGAGGTGATTTGAGGCTAATGTCCTGCAGCACTTCATTCCAGAAGCAAAATTGTACAGTGAGCGCCAGTAGAGATACCCATCTTTCCACCCACCCATGATCCTTCATTTGCATTTGAAGAGTTAAGTTCTGGGTGTTACCAGGTAACCCTGCCTCTCTGACCATAGGTCTAAGGTGGGCAGCTGACCCGAAGAATGTTAAACGGACTGCTTTTCAGCGATGCGGGCCTGGGTTATCTGTTCATAACTAGACTGCTGTTAGGGAGCAGCCCTGTGCAAGCAAACTCTGCCAAGACAGAAGCAGAAGGAATGCAGCAGGCCGCAGAGGGCGATAGAGCACGGGGTGGGGGTGGGGGTGGCAGCGGCTGCAGCTCGCTAGCTCAGCTCCCCTGGCCCGGGTTTTCAGGGCCGCTGGCTGCGCTTTCTGATGGAGTAGGTCTGCATCTTACTGTAAACACTTCCTAAGGCAGGAGGAAGACTTGGGTAGGCTTGGCTGGCGATGCAGACAGTGCCTTTTCTAGTCATGTGCTCCTTCAATAGGCAGCAAATTCTTCAAAAAAGCATTCTGGGGTGCGCAGGCAGCACAGGCCTGTAATTCCAACAAAAGAGGGAGGCTGAAGCAAGAGGATCGCAAGCTTTGGATTCTGAGGATGTAGCTCAGAGAGAGAGAGAGAGAGAGAGAGAGAGAGAGAGAGAACCCTTGGGTTCGAAAACCTTGTTAAGAGCACGACCAAGCTTTTGTAAATCACGGGGAGAAGAGGAGTCCAAGGGGTAGCGGATGGGAAAAACAATCAAGTTTTATCATTCGTCATAGGGACAAACGCCCTATGACGAATGGGCTCAATATGTATTCCCAAAATGTACCAATAAACTTAATTTTTTATGACCAAGGAAATTTTCTCCATTTAACACTATTTCACCAAGGACCTACAATGTACTAAGCAGGTATTCTGGTGTCAGGGAAATATCTCTGAGCAAGACAGAGAGCGAAGCCTGCCTGTAGACAGTTGATTCTTGGGAGGACGCAGATAGTGCAGAACAGAGGGAACGGAAGACGTAAGAACAGCTAGTGC
>PVKN010000940.1:16393-60378 GCA_004027915.1 Capromys pilorides
AAATGCTTTCCTTCTGCACCCTGTGCATCTGCCGGTTCTCTGTGGGGCCCGCGGGCAGAAACTATGCCTGTCGTTCACCTGGCCCAGTGACTCACTTCGCTGATGCTTAGTTGTCGCTTGGTGCATAAAAACAGTGGCCTGATGCCTGATGTTTATTTTACCCCTAGAAGCAATTCTTTCACTATGTGACCCCTCCGAAGGCAGGAGCAGCCGGCTAGTGACGCAGACACATCAAGACCGTCTTCAGACACGAGAAACATCTTCCAAGGCCAGAATGGCAGGAGTGGGCTTTGTTCTCTTTTCCTGTGGTTGAGACTGTAGTCTTTGTGCGGAGCATTTCTTACAGTGAAGCAGCAAAGCCTGCAGGTCCAGTATCCCGGGCTCAGCCCATGGGCACAAATGGAAGCAGAGAGCCCCTGGTGGCCTCACTTCTAGGTCTTGTCTCACTTTGAGCCAAAGGACAGTTGACCCTGAGCAAGAAAAAGGGGCGGAGTGCAGCCAGGAAGTGCGCATGTGCGCATGTGCACAGACGTCTCCCTGCGTGCCAAGGATGGTAGCTGGCGTTCCGTTACCTCCCTGTGCCATCTCCACAGAGGTGACCCTGTGGGCCTCATCCAACAGTGTGGCCAGAAGAATATAGTTATCTTTTGCAAAAGATGACTGTGGCCTTTGCAAGGTGACTCGGCCCTGAGGTTGACAGCCCACTGACTCAGTTACCAAAGTCCAGGTTTGGTATTGCGTGGGGGAGGCAGATCAGGTTTGCAGGCATAATAAGGCGCCTGGGCTTAGGAGGCACAAAAGAGGTTGGTTCTGTCTGGATAGGTAGTATCAGGATTCTCTGGCCAGCTCCCATGGGGGAGCGCAGGACCTAGAGACCACACTCGGAGCCTTTGTAGCAGCCCACACCATCTGCTTTTTGGATCATTTAATTCAGTAAAAGATCTCTTTTTTGAAAAACGTATTTAGTAGAGGGTCTACAGGGTCTCACTACACAGATTGGACTCATAGTGGTCCTCCTGTTTTCAGCCTCCCAAGTGCTGGGATTACAGGTGCACACCACCACACCCAGGCTCAGTTGCCATCTCAGTGTGTCCTGGGGGTGGGGTGGGGACAGCAGGGCTGCCACAGCACACTGGGGATTGAACCCCACTCCCTGCATCTGCCTAAGCAGGTGCTTTAACCCACTGAGCTATCTGGCCGACCCATAAAGATTTTATTTATAACACAGAATGTCCACATTGGAGAGATTTCCTCCATTTTGTATTACTGTATGTGATTCTGTTTTACTATGCACAATTAAAAATTTTATGTAGGGTCAGTGAGATAGCTCAGCAGACTGAGTGCCTGCTTAGGCAAGTGCAGCAACCGGAGTCTGATCCCCAGTACCACGTGCTGTGTCAGCCCTGCTGCTGGGTGTGCTTCGCTGGCCACTAAGACCAGACATAGTGGCGTGCACCTATAATCCCAGTGCTGGGGCCGCTGAAAACAGGAGGATCACTATGAGTCCAAACTACATAGTGAGACCCTGTAACCAAATACATTAAAAAAAATTATATAGGTAATATGCGCATATATCCTCATAAAAAAATCAGATGACAGAAAGTATATAGAGTAGAATTGTGCCTCTTACCTCCCAATTTTTTCTCTCCACTATAAGTTTGGGATGGATTTCCCCCCGTGCACTTACAAACAGGTGTGCACACAGAAAAGACTTTTGTGGTTTTTTTGGTTTGTTTTGACAGGGTCTTGAAGTATATCACAGGCTTTCCTTGAACTCAGGGTGATCCTCCTGAGTGCTGGGATTACGGGTATGTGAAGCCTTTTTTAAATTTTTACACCTATGTGTTATTTTGTAATCTCTTCTTCACTAATTAATGTGTCATTTTTTTGGTTACCAGGGATGGAACTGAGGACCTTGTGCTTGCCAAGCAGGCACCTACACTGCTGATCTATATTCCTGGCCCTAAACAATGTATCTTAGAAAGAGCTGTCAATGCATTTTCACAAAGGGATGCATAACATTAATGTTCCATAGAGTGTATGAGCCATGATTGAACTGGCCTGTTTGGTATTGATTAACCCTTGGGTTGTTTTCAAGTTTTTCAATATGAAGTAGCAGAATTGCCAGATTAAAATTTACATTAACACTGATAATGGACTTTTAGGGGGTTTACCTACTTGCATTCCCATGGCAGTGTAAACAGGGTCTGCTCTCACATGGCCACACCAATCAACACTGGGTATTCATTTACTTAATAAGTAGATACTGAACAAGGACCAACTAGATAGCTCAGTGGATTAAAGTGCCTGCTTAGGCAGACACAGGGGCTGGGTGTTCAATCCCTAGCCTGCTGAGCCGGCCCCGCCCCCAGGGTGCACTGAGATGACGATTGAGTCTGGGCCTGGTGGCATGTGCCTGTAATCCCAGCTCTTGGGAGGCCGAAAACAGGAGGATCACTATGAGTCCAATCTATGTAGTGAGACCCTGTGGACCCTGTACTAGATACATTAAAAAAAGTAGATATTCAACAATTGTGTGCTAATGAACAGTAAGGTGCTGTTTTACCAGTAGGGAACATCTCTAGTGGCACTTAGCCTAGTGGGGACAAATAAAATTTATTATTTATCATATTTATATGATTCAGATTGGTCTAAATTCATTACATAGCCCAAGCTGGCCTCCTTGCCTTGGCCTCCTAGTGCTAGGATTACAGGCATGTGCCACCATTCCCAGATTATATCCCCATAGTTTAAATTTAATTTTATCTTGAAATGGGGTCTAGGTAAGTTTGCTAAATTGCCTACCAGTGGCTTAAATTTAAATTCTCTGCCTCAGCATTCCAGAGTGCTAGGATTACGAGAAACGTGCCCAGCCAAAAGATATAACTGTAGGTGTAGTATACAGGGTCTCACTACTAGTTTGGACTCCTAGTGATTCACCTGCTGACAGCCTCCCAAAAGCTGGGATTACAGGCATGTGCCACCACGCCCAGCCTCAATTGCCATCTCAGTGCGTCCCAGGGCCGGGGCTGGAACAGCAGACCCAGGGATCAAACCCCTGGGCATTGCGCCAGCTTGCAGGTGCTTTAATCCTGATTTTATCTTATCAATAAAGATAATTTGAGATTTCATGGGGACTCAGATTTGGATAGGTAGCTGATCAAAAGGAAAATTTCCAAAAAACTGTCATTGCTTCTCTACCTTTTGGCTAAGATCAGGTGAAAAAAAAAATTGTCTCTCAAACTAAGACACAAGATTTCCTGTATATGTAAGTGATTGTTCAGTAATTACTTTTTATAAAATGGAGAGATTTAAAACCCTTTTCCTGGGCCGACGAGATGGTTCAGTGGTCTAAAGCGCCTGCTTAGGAAAGCTCAGGCAACTGCAGGGACTGCGGTTCGATTCCTGGCACCACATGCTGCACCAGCCCCACCACCAGGGCAGGCTGAGCCAGCCATAAAATAAATAAATAAACAAACAAACAAACAAATAAATTAAAAAAAAAAAACTATTTTCCTTAGGGGCTGGGGAGATAGCTCCATGGCACAAGTGCCTGCCTGGCAAGTGCAAGCTCGTGAGTTTGAACCCCGGTCCTACAAAAAAAAAAAAAAAAAAGAAACCCTTTTCCTCATTTTCCTAAAGTACAATTGTGTACCAATATATATGCATATTGGTTATTTTGCATAGAATAATAATTTTAATTCATTTGAAAAAAAAGATTTTCATTGCTTTTCCAACTGTAACCTTTGAAATGGGAGAAAAGAGGCAAGAGCTTTCCTGTGTCGCTTCTCCAGCCTCCTGCTCATGCTGACAACAGTCGCTCCCAGGGTTTCTCTCCGCCTCATTACCATGCTAATTTGTCTAAATTGAATCCACATGGGACGTTAGGGTCCCCCCTTTTCCCTACTCTAATAAACAGCCTTCAGATTAAGGGAAAAAGGATAAAACTAGCTTACCTAAGTGAAAAAGGAACTGAGAAAATTGGAACAGGGGAAAGCCAAATCTTGCTGAGCCTGTGCTACTTAGCAACAATGTATCTACTTCTCACTGAGGCTCCAGGACCCTTCTTAGAAAATCTGGACGTGAGGTGACGATGGGCAACAGGCACGGGGCTCGGGTGAAAGGACAGCAGAGGCAGCGTGGACCTTTCTTACCCAGACAGACTTCTGTGGAAGAGAAAGTTCGGAGAAACAGGCAAGGTGGCCTGGGATGGTGCCTAGAAAGGACACTGGAGTGTGACACTATAAAACCACCACTGTGGAACTCAGCATATACCTTCCTACACAAAGGCCTGCACAAGAGCAGTTTATGCTGGCTACGGAAAATCTGAGTATTATCCCCTTATTTTATTGTACATTAAAAAACCCTATCTATCTATCTATCTATTTATCTATCATCTATCATCTATCTATTTATTTGGTACAGAGTCTTGCTCCACAGCTTGGATTCATAGTGGCTGGCATGGCATACCTGGGGTTTTGGGGCTGGCACTGCATATGCTACTGGGGATTGGACCTGGGTCTTTGCACTTGCCAGGCAGATGCTTAACTTGCCAAGCTGTCTTCCCAGCCCTTATTTTACTTTTGATACTGGGAATTGAACTCATGACCTTGTGCTTGCAAGGCAGGCACTGTGCTGTTAAGCTATATCTGTAAGGGATGGCGTCTAGCATAACACTCTGTTTACTTTTAGAAGTAGAAGAGATTGAGGTAGAGTTCAATTTAGTTTAACCCCTGCCTGAAGTATTTACATAGGAGTAGCCTTGTTTCAATCACCCCCACTCCTCATTCCTTCCCCTGCCCTGTCAGAACTTCACAAACATACAGGAGACAACGAGATAGGTCCCTTTAGGGCAATAAGACACAGACTATTTGCCCATGCTTGGCTATAAATCCCTCTGCAGGAGATCTCACACCTATAGGATATAAGGGAATCACGTTCCTACCATGACCCTGCACCTGTAAGATATAGGCTACACTATATTGCTACCTGGTTGCCATAGCAACAAAAAAACTATAAAAGCAGGTAGGGAACAAAAATCTGGGCCTTTGTGTTTTCCCAGATGGGGAGGGGAACACACAGATTGCTGGCTAATTAATAACAGTTCTGTAATATCTTTTAATTTGGTCTCCTGTGGGCAATATATCCAAACCCAGCTGTTACATATTCACAGCCAATATACATTTTAAAAACATTTGTAAATGATGCCCATACTATTTTAAAGCTGTTTTTCTGCTAACATATTGTTTCTTAATATGCCTCTGTAATGTGCTTTTCTTTCTTTTCATTTTTTTTTTTCTAGCTAGCTCAACCTGACCTAGAGGTGTGGCTGGAGTGGTATGAGGTGCTAGGGATTGAACAGTGGTCCCTGTGCTTGCCTAAGCTTGCCTAAGCAGGTGCTTTAGACAGCTGAGGCATCTCGCTGGTCCTGTGCTTTTTTCTGTGATTGTTGGTATAATATAATTTCATTAAATAAGTCCCTTTTGCTTGACAATGTTGTTCCTAGATTTACATTCTAAATTTCAGGTGGAGGTAGAATTGCCACATCAGTTATTACCTTTTTAAAAAATCAGATATGTATTCTCTATAAAAAATAATTGGAGAGCTGGCCAAATAGTTCAGTGGATTAAAGTGCCTGAAAGCAGGCGCAGGGCATGGGAGTTTGCTTCCGGGACTTGCCACGCTGGCCCTGCCCCTGGGGCACGCTGAGACCGCAAATGAGACCAGGCGTGGTGGCACGTGACTGTAATCCCAGCTCTGGGGAGGCTGTGAACAGGCGGATCACTACGACTTTGACCTAGTAGTGAGACTGTGAACACCCTGTAGAATTCCTCAAAATACAAAAAAAAAAAAAAAAAAAAAAAAATTGGGCTGAGGATATAGGTCAGTGGCATGGCGCTTACCTGGCAAGCATGAGGTCCCAAGTTCAATTCTGAGTACCCCAAAATCAAAGAAAAAAAAAGATTTTGATGCAAGCAAAATTAACATATATGAAAAAACAATTAGCTCTAATTTCACTATCATGCACATTGTAGTATACACAATATTTTATTTTGTTTTGTACTGGGAATTACACTTCTCATTTGCCAGGTTTTTTTTTTTTTTTTTTTTTTTTGTCTTTTGAGACAGGGTCTTGCTATGCAGTTCAGGCTGGCCTTTAGCTCACTTTTGTAGCCCAGGCTGGTCTCGAACTCACACAACTGCTCTTGCCTCAGCCTCCAAAGTGCTGGGATTATAGGTGTGCGCCACCACGGCCAGCTGCCAGCCAGTTTTTAAAAGGCAAGTAAACATTCTCTGCAAGTTTAGGTTACAAAGTGGTTTTTACTTGAATTTTCTCAAATATAGTATAAAAATGTCCCCATATTTGAAGTTGTTCCTGTGACTTGTATGCAGGGGCTTTGTATAGTCAAGTAAGGGTACTGCTCTATTATAATTTGTTGAAAGGCAATGAGTGTAATTAACCTGCTACTATATTGAGCTTATTCCAAATTTTCACTTTTATACTCTTACACAAGAACCTCTCGACAGTTCTGATCATTTTGAGTTTGGACTGAGGACTGAACCTAGGCAGGTCCTCTTGTTTTGAGACAGTCTCACTAAGTCGCCAAGTTGCTTAGGCTGGGCTTGAATTTGTAGTTCTCTTGTCTCAGCCTTCTAGGGTGCTGGGATGACAAGTGTGTGCCATGATGCCTAATTTTTTTTGATATTTTTACATTTTTATTTATTTTGGCACCAGAAATCAAATTCTAGGCCTTGCAGGTCCTGTGCCACTGAGCTACAGGTTACCCTTAAATTTGCTATGGTGCTCTGGTTGGCCTTGAACTTGTGATCGCCTAGCTTCAGGTCAAGCAATTATAGGTATGTGCCAACATGCCCAGCCCTCTAGAAGTGAAATTTATTGGGTCAAAAGTACAAAATTATGGTGTAATGATTGATATAGTGTGTCAATTTGAGTAGTTTATATGTTTAGTTTTATGTAAGATTAATTAGGTGGCACAGGAAGGGGCAAAAGTCCTCACTTTGTAAACATCCTCACCCTTTCCAGGACAGGGTGAGTGCTACACCTGCCCTGGGGTTGGGGGGCAGCCTCCTCACAACCTAAGGAAGAGGCTTCTGCCCTCCCCCTTGTGCTCCTTCTGTCTTCTGCCGCTCCTGCATCACCCTTCATTGGAGCCAACTGAATATGGACTGAAACTGCCACAAACCGAGCTCAATAAACCTTTCCTTACTTAATTGTGTCAGGTATTTGTCTCAGTAAGGGAAGAGTAACCAAGACATTGAACAAATTCTTTCCCTTTCCTAGTATCTATTGTACCTTCCTAAGTTTATTCTCTCAGGTTTTCACACTAGTGAGATAACACGGCACTTGCACACGTGGTTCTTATTTCCCTTATCAATATAGTCTCTAGTTGTATTCATTTATCTACAAAAGCCTCAAATTCATCTTTTTTATAGTTAAATAATACTCTATTGTGTAAAAATACCATCTTTTTTATTGATTCGTGTTTATGGGTTATTTCCAAGACTTAGCCATGATGAATTGCACTGTTATAAACATAGGTGCACATATACTGCTGTAGTTTGGTGTTTTCAGTTCTTTGGAAAAACACCTAGGAGGGGACTAGGTGGCTTGAGTGGGATGAGGTAAAGGACAACAACAACAAAAAAAAAGATATATTTATGTATATGTGCAGGATAGTTCGGATAATTTACTGCCAATTTCTATTGGCAGTCTTTTGAAAGTTAATAACATTTTTTTCTTTTGAATTTATAACTTTGTTTTTTCTTTAAATCAATCTTGCACATTTATATCTGATAACCTAAACAAGTAATTTGAAGATAACACCATGCAATACAGCAACCATTATTGAATTCCTATTACTTTGTTCAGTGAATTTTTGGTTTTTATTTTTGTTTGTTTTTTGTCTTTTTGAGACAGGGTCTCGCTATGCAGTTCAGGCTGGCCTTGAGCTCACTTTTGTAGTCCAGGCTGGTCTCGAACTCGCACTGATCCTCCTGCCTCAGCCTTCCAAGTGTTGGGATTACAGGCATGCGCCACCACGCCTGGCTTTCTTGTATTGTTTCTAATGCTGCTTTTTTATATTACCATTTTGTATTCTAAAAAAAAAAAAGAACCAGGACATGGTTAATTCATTATCAAACCACTTGAAAAAAACATGACCTCACTTGGGAGGGGACAGGGCCACCAGTTTCTCCAAGGCCAATGTTTCTGTCTTCACTCTCAATACCACTGATAGTCTAGGTGATAAGGTTGGGGAAGGAGGGAGAACACGAGCTGTGCCAACGGCCCACTTCACCATCCCACCCGGGAGCCTGTTTCCTGCAGGGAGATGGGAAGTCTGTTCTCTTTTCATAGCATCAACCCTAACTACTTGAGGCTGTCTATGGTTTGGATATTCGGTACATGGCTCCTAAACACAAGCCAACACTGATACTCGACTGAAGAAACAGAGCAACTTGTACCGCTAAGGATGCACTATCAGTGTTGGATTTACTGCATGACAGAATGTTACTTTTGGGTGGTTTAGATTTAATGTACATCTGGAAAACTTAAGAAATTTTTGTAGTGGTAACTTATATGCAAATAGTTATATAAGCAGGCTTATAAGTGATGTACACTCATTTTTTAAAAATAATTTTTATTACTTAAAAAAACAATTAGCTGGGGATGGTGGCATATAATCCCAGCACTTGAGAGGCTGAGCAGGAGGAGTGCAGGCAAGGAAAAAATTTCCAGATGTGGTGGTGCACACCTGTAATCCTAGCATTTAGAAGGCTGATGCAGGATTGCTGTGAGTTCAAGGCTAGTCTAGGATACGTAGTAAGTTTAAGACCGGCATGGAATACATAGTGAGACCCTGTCTCAAACAAAAAAAAACAAAAAGAAAACAAACTCAAATCCATACCAGGTGAACTTAAGTCCTCAATGGTGGCAATTAAGAAAAAGAGGTGGGACTGAGGGGACATGCACATCCAGCAAGTCTATGTTGCAAGCAGCAAGCAACAGAGTGGTCTCCAGCCAATGTTCCACAAAGACAAAGCCTTTAAAATACAAGGGGCACATCATGTTTTAGAAAGGCTCACCACATTCTCTTTTAAATGCCAAAATCCCTCTAGGAAGATGGCAGGGCATTTCTTTTTTCCTTCCCCATTTTATGAAGAAACTGTAGTCCAGAGGAATGGGAACTAGATTGGTGCGGGGAATAGCGAGTCACACTGGTGGAGATCCAGAGGAGAGCGCAATTTCAGACAAGATGCTCATCAGACAAGATGGTAGCAACTGGACTATCAAGGCATGTTCTCTGAGAAAGCACAAAGAATATCTAGGACAGAGCAGGGTAGTGCTGGGCAGAAACAGCTAGAGCTTCAACGGCATGAACAATACAGCAAATACATAGAAGAAAAACTAATCCCAGATACACTAACCCTGGAAGGGAGATTGAGATCTCTAATTTAAAACCAAGTAAGTTTATTCATGGAGAAAATAGTAACAGGAAACCCTTGGGACACTGTTAGTCTAACAATTAAAACTGCATTGAAAAGCCAACAGGAGTTTGGAGACTTAAATATGTGGAGAAAGTATTTTTCTTTTTTCAGTTTTCATCTATTTATTTATCTTTAGGGCAAAAATAATGGCTATGACAATTTCTTTCCCCAGGCAGCAAGATTTCCAGTCCCACTGTCTTCATGTGCATAAAATTCATGTAGAGCCAGAGAAAACACAAGAGAAGAATTTGATGATGACGACGACTAGTTTTAATGGCTGCCTCACGGAATCACAACGTGGCCAGCAGTAGTGGGCAGCCTGAGTGGTAACATACACACTGCCGTGAATAAAATCTAAGGTACTTAGACTCCACAGACATGTAAAAGCCCACTACTCCCTCAGATGTAATGGCAGAGACTAAGGGGCTGTGTCCTTCCTCTTAGTGTGACCACACATTACTCTAGTTATCTACAGAGGACTGAATTACATCAAGCACTTCTGTGAGCCAAGTGCTCTTAGTTGAGACTCCAAGATGGGTTCCAAGGTGACAGTGTCATCGTGGTGAGCTGCTTCCTCTCTGGTTCAGGATCATGTTGCTCTGAGAGTCCATGGAGCCAGAAGACCTGCCTGAATAACAAAAGGCAATCTCCAAATCTCAGCTGTCAAGGTGTAACCTGGCCCGTTTTACTTTGTTATTGTGCTCACCCGGAAGGCAGAAATCTTCTGTGGTGATGTCTCTTTTATTCTCCTCCATGGGTTCCGAAGGAAAGTCCTGGTCTTTGGCCAGTACCTGTCGGACAGTCATGTTAACCCGAGCAGTCCTCAAGTAGCTGGCACACACCTGCCAGTCCTCCACAGAACAGGGTTCTACCACTGCATCTCTAGGGAGGACGGCTGGGAGTGGCATTTCCAGGCAACGAGGCAGGCCTCTGCCCTCAGGATTTGGAAGGACTCGAGGAACAGCATGGTTCAACAGGCGGCTGAAACCTGACATTACCATAATGTCACCACTGTGCATAAACATGGCCGTAGGGGTCTCATTTCTTTTGAGGCCACCCAGGAGAAAGATGGCAGACTGTCCAAAGCTACAAATAAAAATAGAAGATTTTTGTTATGAACCACAGTTAAGATAGCTGCCAAATGCGTTATTTTCTAATTTTAGCTTGGTATTTATTGCTTCTAATCCTCATTTTTAAAACTGGGCTAAGTTCTTTCTCTTCTATGTTCCTTAGTGAGCAATCTATGACTTGCTAGCTACACGTCTGACAACCCACAGACTGGCTGCACAGTAAAACTTGACAAAGTAAATAAGAAAATAAAGAATCAAGTTTTAACCCTGTCTATATAGGTTTTATTGATACAACTTTTAATGTTTCAGCCTGCCAACAAAATTGTCTAAATTCTTCACTATGTACATTATCCTTTTATTTTTTGTTTTGTTTGTTTGAGACAGGGTCTCGCTATGCAGTTCAGACTGACCTTGAACTCACTTTTGTAGTCTAGGCTGGTCTCCAACTCACACTGATCCTCCTGCCTCAGCCTCCCAAGTGCTGGGATTACAGGCGTGCGCCACCACACCTGGCCTACATTATCCTTTTAAAGACAAAGACAATTAAAAAGGGCACTTTCTTTCTTGGATACTGGTACAGCACTCTGCACAAACTGAAACTGATATGTAGGGAGACAAGGAGAGTGCTCAGGCTTTTGTTTTCCTGTATTTTGTTTCACTATCCCAAAAGGCTGCTTACCCTGCTTTATGGCTTCCCATTTGTCTGTTCCCCAAAACATTAACAACACACCTCTCATTACAAACCACACACTCCGTGTGTCTTACACAGAAAGAGCAATGGACTTGGTCACTGCTCTTAGAAGAGTTGAAGGGCTAAATTTTACCATATGATACACTGTAATGTGCCAAAAGGTGAAAGATTATCAGCCACTTAAAAATTTTCTTTTTTTTTTTTTAAATTTTATTTATTTATTTGTTTGCTTGTTGTGTTTGTTTGTTTCTTTATTTATTCATTTTGTGGCTGGCTCAGCCTGCCCTGGTGGTGGCGCTGGCGCAGCATGTGGTGCCGGGGATCAAACTGCAGTCCCCGCAGTTGCCTGAGCCCTCCTAAGCAGGCGCTTTAGACCACTGAACCATCTCGCCGGCCCAGCCACTTAAAAATTGATCTCTCTATTTTAAGCTTAAAAAATGCATTGGAAAAAGAATTAAATAAAAAAGAGCAATCCAGAATCCCTGGAAGTAACCTACCTGAATGACAACAGGGGCCTGGAGTGATCCAGTTCAGATCTGTCCACATGGATGCCCAGAGTGGAGTCTAAGCGGTAATAATTCAGGATGCCTGCTTCGGCTCGGAAACCCTGAAACCCACAGGCAGCAGCTACTTGCTCTGAGAGGAAAGCCAGGTCAGAAGGGAAAGGTGTATAATGATCTGCTGAGTATTTCTTTGATAAAAGTAGGGAAAATAAAAATAAACAATGATCTCAGGAACACAGGAAACTAGGGCATATGAATAATTAACACTTTAAAACCCTCTAACTTACAAAATAATATTAACATACCACTAGCACTGGCTACCCATTCACTTTTTTTTCCATGTTGAGAATCAAACACAGAGCCTCATGCATATCAAGCAAGCATTCTACCCTCAATCTACACTCAAGAGTCCCATCTATTCTTAAGGCATTCAGTAATCTAATAATAAACTATTCAAAATATTGAGCAATATTAAATGACAGGCACCATACATGAAGCTCACACATGAAGCAATCACTGTAACAGTTTCTGGTATACTTAATCCTAAACATTATTATTATTATTATTATTTTGTATTTTAGGGAAAGGTCTACAGGGTGTTCAGGGTCTCACTATTACATCGGACTTGTAGTGATCCATCTGTTTACAGCCCATAATTATTTTTTTAGGGTACAAAGGCAACTCAAAATGGTTTCTGCTGAGAGATCTAAGGAAATATAATGACTAAATGTAATGCTGTATTCTGGATGAGGTTCTGGAACAGAAGTATATGCACTTGGGCCTGGGATACAGCTCAGAGGCATAGTGCTTGCCTGGTGTCTTAGTCACTTTTCTCTTGTTGCTGGGACAAACACCCGACACTCAAAATGAGGGAAGGAAAGGTTTATTTAGCTCATAGTTACTGGAGGTTTCAGTCCATATTCAGCTGGCTCCAAGGCAGAGAGGCACATGGCAGAAAACAACCTTTTAAAGTGGAAGCAAAGAGCAAGAGAGCAGGCAGAGCTAGCTGCTCAGGCAGCTCACTTCTCTTCCTTCCTTACATTGAAATGCAAATCACCTGCCTCAGGACAGGTGCAGCACCCATTTCCACAATAATCAATTACAAATTCCAGAAGCCATCCAATGACTGCATGAGACTTTTGGGGGATACCTATACACAAACCATAACACCTGGCAAGTGCAAGGTCCTTAGTTCAGTCCCTCATTACCACCTCCTCTAGTCTATGTGCTTAAAAACTAGGGAGATCTGATGAAGTATGGACTTTCAAGTGTTATAATGATACACTACTGTTGCTTCTTTAATTGACACAAGGATCCTCTTGCTTCAGCCTCTGGAGTGCTGGGATTACAGGCATAGTGATGCTAGGATTACAAGTGTGAGCCGTGTGAGCCATGGCATGCCTGTAATCCCAGCACTTAGGAGGCTAAGGCAGGAGGATCAATGCAAGTTTGAGACCAGCCTGGGCTACAAAAGTGATCTCAAGGCTAGCCTGAACTGCATAGTGAGAACCTGTCTCAAAAGACAAAAAAAAAAAAAAAAAAAAAGTGTGCGCCCCATGCCTGGTTGCCTGAAGAGAGCTTTTTTAAGCAGAGTAAGTGATCCTTTCCCTTAAGATAGTCTTTGCTATGATAATACTTTAACTTGAACACACATACACCCCAAAACGAACTGTGCAGGCCCAACAACCATATAAACAGAAAACAAATACCTTACTATCCCAGTTATAATGGTAGCCTAAGGTCACCCAGCGCAGTTTCTCTAGTAAACTTCGGGGTCTCCATTTATTCAATTCTTTACACCTGCAAATGTTGGCAAAAAGACGATATAATCGACTTAAATGATGGCAGCAGTCCTTTGTATGGTCCTGAGTCTGTATTTAGTTTAAGTTATCAGTTAAGGCTTGGTAGAGAAATGGGAACAGAAAATTCAGTTCATCAAGAATATAGTAATAAGGGTAGGCATGGCGGCACATGCCTGTAATCCCAGCACTCTGGAGGCAGGAAGATTGTTGTGAGTTCAGGACCAGCCTGGACTACAAAGTTAGTTCAAGGCCAGTCTGAGCTGCACACAAAAGTACAAAAGTAATAGTACATCTTAGCTTTTTTTGGTACTGGGAATGAAACTTGGGACTTTTGTTTGCAATGCCATTATAGCATTTCTGTTTTTTTTTTTTTTTTTTTCTTCTTCTTCTTTCTTATTTTAGAGACTGGGCTCACTATGTTGCCCAGGCTGGTTTTGAACTCACAGTGCTCTTCCTGCCTCAGTCTCCTGAATGTTGTGATTATAGGAGTATACCACCACACCCAACCCTATTTCTAATTTTCAAGTCTTTAGTTTCAAATCCTCTGCTGAATAGGATTAAACTTAAGTGACAAGTCTAGCATCTTAACAATGATAAAACAAGAATAACAAGGAAAAATGTGACAATAGAAATATCTTTACTCTGCAAAGGGAAATGAGACCAACAGTATTATGGTCAATGGCAAATATGGCTAACAATATTTTCAATTTCATTTGCTGAAGGTGGAGTACAATTAGTCAGCTTTTACTACATCCAAGATGATGGTGGTTTCCCAGAATTGCAGGGTGGGGGAAAAGTTTGGCAAAATGTAGCATATAATAAAAAATAACTGATTTAGGGCTGGGGAGCTAGCTCAATGGTCTAAGTGCCTGCCTGGCAAGTGCAAGGACCTGGGTTTGAGCCCCGGAACTGCACGCTATGCTGATCACTGAAACCAGGTGTGGTGGTGTGTGCCTGTAATCCTAGTGCTGGGGAAGCAGAGACAGGAGGATCACTGCGAGTCTGAACCGCAGTCTGAGCTGCTTAGCAAGGCGCGGTACCAAACAAATAAAAGATTAAAAAAGCAAAACAAACTGTCCTAACATGACTTCCTCAACACTGTGTAGCACAGCTTAAATGAGTAAGACACCACTCTGTTAACAAGGCACTACTCACATGATTTGGTTTCTCCTATTCCACTGTTTAAATCACAGTAGGTTTCTGTGAACACAGAGGCAGCTTTTCTTTCTTTCTTTTTTTTTTTTTAAACTTTATTTTTATTTATGTTACGGCTGGCTCAGCCTGCCCTGGGAGTGGCACTGGCACAGCATGTGGTGCTGGGGATCGAACTGCAGTCTCTGTGGTTGCCTAAGCTTGCCTAAGTAAGCGCTTTAGACCGCTGAGCCATCTCTCCAGCCCAGAGGCAGCTTTTCTAAAATTTTATTATCAATAATTTAATCTATGGGATTAACTAGTATTCTCCTACAGAGGAAGATTGGCTTATTTTTTTCCTTTTTCTTCTTTTGTAATGTGGTACAGTCTCACTACACAGCTTGGATTAATAGTGATACTATTTTCAGTCTTCCCAGTGCTGGCATTACAGGCATGTGCGACCATGCCTGGTCTTGGTCAGCACGCTCAGTGTGTCCCAGGTGGGGGGGCCAGTGTGGCATGCAGGGCCAGAGACTGAACCCTGGTCCCTGTGCTTGTCAAAGCAGGCACTTAGCCCGCTAAACTATCTCTTCGGCCCGATTGGTTCATTTCTAAAATGAATGTTAATTATATTTTTCTCTATAAAATGTACACCATTAATCAAATTTATTTATGTATTTGAGACGAGTCTCACTATGTAGTTCAGGCTGGCCAGCCTTGAACTATGTGGCCCAGGCCCAGATAAAATTATTTTTTGGGGTACTAGGGATTTAACCCAGGATCCTGCGCATGCTAGGTAAGCACTGTAGGGTAAGACCATATCCTCATCCCTATCCATTTGATTTTGAGATGGTCTAGCTGGGTTGTTCAGACTGGTTTAAACTTGTGATCCTCCTTCCTCCACCTCCCTCCCAAGTGCTGAGTGAGCACTAGGCAGTATTTTTTTATTTTTATTTTTGCTAGCTGGCTCAGTCTGCCCTGGGGACTAGCAAGGCATGTGCTAGGGATTAAACCACTGTCCCTGTGCTTTTCCTAAGCTTGCCTAAGCAGGCACTTTAGACCACTGAGCTATCTTGCCAGACTCTCAAGGCAGTACTTTAATACTGGAGTGAAGTTTAGTATTAAAGTGAGGAGCACAGACTTTCAGTGTTATTAGAATTAAGAAAAGGGGGAGCTCTAAGTCAGTTGTCTAACCAGTTAAAGCTTCTTGGTTGCGCTGGGGGTGCATATGAAGTGAGAGAATGGGCGACATTTAAACAAGCAGTGATGCAGTAGCAATCGCTGTGCACCAGTGATGGGTGCACAGGAGAGCAAAAGTGAAGGATTTACTGCAGGCCCACACTGTAAGTGGCACTAATTTTGATGTCTGACAAAGAATTTACATGGTAGATGCCACCCGTTCTCACTGAACGGGTATCACCACAGACATACATCAAGACCAGCAGAGAAGAGGGATAGAGCACACACTGATTTATTTAGGACAAGTGTGGATGACAGATAAAAGCAGACCAGGCTGCCTCCCCTATAAGGAAGACCCTTGAATAGCACCTAGCCTGGAGCTGGGAGGTGCACACAGTTCCCTGAACTGCTAAGAGTGGCTCAACCTGCAGATACTATGGCTTATACCGAATGACTACCTTTCTTCTAGTATCTGTATTTATGTCAGAAATGGTAGCTTCCATGACCAGATGGGGTGAAAACCTGGGCACTGCATTTCCCTAGCACACACATCACAATATCTGGTTACAACTTACTGCTGGGACAAGATGTGGTTACAACTTACTGCTGGGAGGACTAAGCACATCCTGTGTGACTTCCTGGAAATCTGTACCCAATTTTCCTTGACTTTTGCTCCATGTGCCTTTTCCCTTTGGTGATTTTGCTATATATGCTGTCACTGTAACGAATCTGTGAACACAACTATATGCTGAGGTTCTTGAGTCCTCCTGGACAATCACGGAACTTGGGTCTTGCTTCGGGGACTGGCAACAGTGCAGACAGCTGATCAACAATTTAGACAAAAAGTTATGTAATGCTGGCCAAATTGACTGCCACTACCTAATCCAAACAGTTCCAAAAGGGACAATGTCCGTGTATTATTTAATATCTCAAATATGGCAATGCAGTTATTAATACAACCTGAGTTCTACCAAAGTTTATTCAGCTAAAGGTATAAAACTCCTTGATGTTTTCCCTCTACAGAACATTCTCTCAGCAGCCTAAAATACCTTTTATTTGTGGACTTGAGGACTTTGTGGCTAATGGAAATTTTTGTATTGATTCCTTTATTTAAAGGCAATCAGTCTCAGATGGAAATGCCACTGAAAAGGATGACAACTATGGATACTAAGGGGTCTTCAGAGGGAAGGCTGAAGTTAGCAGCATGAATACTGGAATCTGGGGTTGAGCACAGATCACGTCCTGAGCTGTAGATGGTTGAGAGAGGAGCCACAGCTTCCTTCTGTAGAACCCTCTGCACCTAGTGCAGTGGTGGCCAATGCCTGGCACATGTGTTGGAGCTGGCTGTTATTGCTGAAGCTCTACAAGGTTGGCCATCACTGGCCTAGTGGTTCCAAAAGTTTAATGTAGATTGGAAACACCCATAGGACTTATTAAATCTCCGGTGACTGGGTCTGCATCTACAAATTCTGATTAAAGAGGTATGTGGTGGAGGTTAAGAATCTCTGTGTGTATGTATTTTTTTTTTTTTTTTAAGAATCTCTGATTTTATTTTTTAATTTTTATTTATTTTAATATTATGGTCAGCTCAGCCTGCTCTGAGGGTGGGACTGGTGTAGCATGTGGTACTGGGGATTGAACCATGGTCCCTGCAGTTGCCTAGGCTTGCCTAAGCAGGTGTTTTAGACCGCTAAGCCATCTCGCTGGCCCCAAGAATCACTGATTTTAACAAGTTCCTTTAAGGACACTGATACCAATGGTCCAGGGACCACACTCTGAGATCCACTATTCTAGACAAAATGAAAACAAAACAAAACACTTCTTTCTAGTTTAATATAGATGACAGTCTTCTTCCTTTGTGGTACTGGGGATTGAACTGAGAGCCTTGCACATATGAAGTGATCAATCTACCACTAACTTACATCCTCAACCCTAGATCATTCTATCTTGACAAAAAACCTATACTATGTCAAAACCAGACTATCTCCATAGAGACAATAATAATGGAAGATTTAAAATCATTCAAAAGGTCCTTATAGTTTAGAAACTTAAATGACACCAACAAATAACTTTTTCATAAAAAAAAAAAAACAACTGATATTTTTCAAGAATGGAATGTAAAATCAAAGGTTTATGATCTTACATTTTTTTTCTTTTAAAGGAAAGGTCTCATCATATAATCCAAGCTACCCTGGTATTTGCTGTGTAGCTCAGGCTGGCCTCAAGTTGCCTCAGCCTCCTGAGTACTGGGACTACAGGCATGCAAAATAATACATGGCAGTTTATGATGTTATTAACAATAAAAAGGTACCCAAACTGGGGCAATAGCTTGGTGGCATAAGCACTTGCCTGGCAAATGCAAGGACCTGAGTTCAATCCCAGTACCGTTCTTTTTTCAAGAAACCAAAAGAACACTTCTCTTCTACTTTATACCACAGTGAGAAAGGCTTTTTTGGGTTTTGCCTTGTTTTACAGAAGCAGAAGTGTTGCACGGATATAAAAGCCAGAATTTTACTTTCAAATGCATTAAGCTCAGTTCTTATAATAAAAAAAATCCTATTAATTTAAAAACTTGCTTCATGCAAGAAAAGCTGTCATCTTTGACTGTTTATGTCATTTAGAGGGAAAAGAACATAAATATTTTGTGCAACATTTTAGAGTCACACAGGTGTAAGACTCCACTTCTCATTTCATATTCCAAGAACATGATTTTAATTCTTACCATTTTGTTTTTTGGAAATGAAGTAGCAATAACTGTTAACATTTGCCTCTAAGATATATGTATTTTTTATATTAGTACTAAAGTACTTTGAGATTCCTCTTATTCCCAAGGACCTCTTGGATAACAAAGATGCTCAAAACTCTGCCTTGCATCTGCACACTGTAATGACAACTTTAACATGCTTCTAGATCATTTTTAACCATAAATCAGTGAGGAATCACTGAAAGGGTTGTGCTCTTCTTTTTAAAAGAACTTGTAAGAAACAAGGCCAAGGAAGATCCCTTCTTGTCCCTGACACTTCTCCGCTCTCTACTTCCCCGGCTGCCATAAGATGAGCAACTTCCACTGCCTTTCTACCACGCCATTTTCAGCCAGCTGGTCATGGACTGAATGCCCACATACTGTGAGCCCAATCAACCCTCTCCACCTTCACATTGAGGGAGCTGGGTATTTTGTTGTAGTGATGTGAGAGTGACTAATACAATAGTTCTGAATAGTTTCCTCTAAGACCACAATCTGCTTTCTTCCTTTCTTTTCTTTTCTTTTTTTTTTTTTTGCAGGACCAGGGTTCAAACTCACAACCTTGCACTTGCCAGGCAGGCACTTATGCCACGGAGCTATCTCCCTGGCCCCTCTTCCTTTCTTTTCACATTTCCATTGACTCTGAACTTTAATTTCATGTCCCTAGAACCCTAGCCTTTCAGTACTTGAGGGCTTCTAGTTTTCTTTTGCTTTTCAACATGAAACTCCCAATTGTGTCAAATGGATATCTAATGTTGTCCCTATCCTAATCAGTAACATTCTTTTGCTACCTTCAAAATACTCAGTATTATCAAACCTTCCAGATTTTCTGTTGTAAACTTTCCCCATGTGCCTTAAACCCTCAATTTTGTTCTTATTCTCCCTTCTAGGTTAATGAGAAAACAGAGGCATGATGAAATGATCCAGCATTTTCTGCTTGCTGTGCTCCTCAGGATCTTGTAATGTCAATTATTTCAGTACATACAGACTGGTCTTATACATTCATTAAATTCCCTTTTGAAAGGTAGGTGTGCTCACTTGGTAGCACATATACTAAAACAGAAAGGCAGGGATTGAGTTCTACTTCTCTTCATAGCTGTCCTACCACCAAATATATATATATATATATTATAGCCGGCTCAGCCTGCCCTGGGGGTGAGGCTGGCGCAGCATATGGCGTTGGGGATTGATTTGCAGTACCTGTAGTTGCCTAAGCTTTCCTAAGCAGGCGCTTTACACTACTGAGCCATCTCGCTGGCCCAACACCAAATATTTTTTATGTTTTTATTTTTTGTCTTTATGAGATAGGGTCTCACTATGCAGTTCAGGCTGGCCTTCAGCTCACTTTTGTAGCCCAGGCTGGTCTCGAATTCGCACCGATCCTCCTGCCTCAGCCTCCCAAGTACTGGGATTACAGGCGTGTGCCACAAATGCCCGGCTCCAAATATTTTTTAAACACAAATGTTATTTAATAAATTAATAAAAAGCTAGTGGAAATCTTCATTTCATTTGAACTAATTAATTCTTTAATGAGCAGAACATATTTATTGAGGGAAAGAAAGCTCCTGTCCAAGAGAGGGACAGGAGGGGGGTCCCGAGTGGCTGTCCCCTAGAAGCTGGCGCTTCCAGGGACTTTTATAGAGCAGAAGCCGTGGGAACTGGCTTAGGTGGTTATGAGGTGGGACAAAGACTATGGTCAACCAATGAGATTACAAGCACCACTGCTCAGGTAACACTGATTAAAATCAGGATCCAATGGGAAGGCAAGTCACGTAGCAAGCGAGCAGAACACCACCTACTGAGCTTGGGCTTGTGACTCTTTCCAGGGTCTTTCAAGGTGATTGATACCTACTTAGAGTATCAATCCCTAATGCCCATCCCTAGGGAAGTATGTAGTTGCTTCTATTTACTCTTGTCTTAAGATCTGGCCCACAGCAGAGGAGTGTCTGTCTCTAGTTGGAAAGTCACCTTGTCTTCCATTGAACTCTCAAATTTAATACTATATTTTTATAGGACTAATAAAGGAATATCAACTTAATTAAAGTAGAATTTATACTGAGTATGTCTGAGAAAGAACTATGGTATGCATCAAAACCATAACATTTTCAGGATGGTATAAGTGGGATGGGGTAGATGGGGGATGCATAAGACGGAAGAAGGAACTGTCAAATAACTTGATTCATTAAAATGCTATACTAACATTATACAATAGAAGCCTTAGGGCTGGAGAAGTAGCTCACTGGCAGAACACTTGCCAAGCACATATGTGGCCCTGGGCCCAATCCTCAGGACTGTAAAACAAAACCAAAATCCAACCAGTCTTTTCTTTTTTTTGGTATTAGGAACTGAACTTATTAGGACCCTGCACTTGTCAGGAAGGCACTTATGCCACTGAGCCATATTCCCAGCCCCAATCAGTCTTACAGGAACTGGAAAGTTTACTTTTGCTCCACGTGAAGGATGTGAGTGGAAAGCTTTTACATACATAAAAATGGGTACCAAGCATGTTATATGTTAATTAGACAAAATAAGTTTTCCCTTGTCCTAGTCTTTTAAGGGTTTTGAATAGGTAACACATGTACAAAGTTAAAAAGGCACAAAAGTACTAATTAATTAATGAATTCCACCAATATTTATTGGTATGTTTCTTATACTCAAGAATAAAGAATCAAACAGAGTGAGAAAAACGAGGGACTATTTTTGATTTAATGTTAAGGGAAAGCCTCTTATTGGGTGATATCAGAACAAAGGAGTAATAGAAGAAAGTTATTGGCTAAGTGAAGAGTTTCCCCGGCAGAGGAATTAACAGCTTGCTCAAAGAACCTCCGCAGGCCCCATGTGTTTACTGAATAGCACCAAAGGTAGCCTGGCCAAGGAACAAATGAAAGGAAATGAGGTTATTCAGGTGGGCAGGGATCAAAATTACTTAAGTTTTGTAGACCATGTAAGATTTTAGATTAAAAAAAAAAAATGCAACAATGTTGTATAACAAAGAGTCTGACTGACTTATGTCCTGCTTTTTGGAGGGAGCTTCAAAATCCCTGGGATTTCCTTAAGATAGGAGTATCACTGTTAATCGTGGTAGATCCTTAGCACATATTCCTGAGTTTGTGCTAATCAGATGATTTAGGATGTGGGCTGGTGTGCTATAAAAACCAACCATCTGAGTAACCATGTGCTTAAAATAGTACTTGTTTTAAGACAAGTGCTGTTAGAAATACCTCCACAATAGGTGGAGACTGGAGACTGAAATCAACTATGTGGCAAATAATTCAACTGAGCATGCCTAAATAATGAAACTCCAACAAAAATTCTAGATGCTGGGCTAGTGATATACAAGCGCAAGGTTCTTAGTATGATTCCTAGTACTACCACCCCTTGCCTAAAAAAAATCTGGATGCTGAGGCCTAGGAGAAGTGATATATCATGATTATATAGGAAAGAGGACTTTGCCCCATCTCTCTTCATGTCTTCATTTGGCTGCTGCTAGCTGTAACCTTTACAGTGAAACTGTAATCATAAGTAGATGCTTTCCTGAGTTCTGGGAGTTGTTTCAGTGAATTCCTAAACCTACATGAGTCTGCCATGAATGTAGGTATATTTATCCTGGAGACCTTCCCAAACTTGTGGCTGGTGTATGAAATGAGGGTAGTCATATCTGGGACTATGCCTTGAACCTGTGAAGTCTATGGTAACTCTAAATAGTCTGCATTAGAATTGTTCTGAAGATAGAAAGTTGTGAGAAAAATGGCAAAAAATGTATATGCTTCATTTAGAGAATCACCAAAGAGAATAAGAGCAGACTCCAGGAGATGAGATGGGAGGCTAGCACAGCGCTCTGCAGCAAACACAGGGTGGTGCCTTAGACTACAAGGGCTGGGACAGAGATGTCGAGAAATGACTGAATTTGTTCTGACTCTAAAGCTTACTATGTTTGTGAAAGCTCATCTGGATTTAAGATTTTTTTGTTTTGTCTTACAGCAGTCCTCCTGCTCAGCCTCCTGAGTACTAGGATTATAGGTGAATATCATCATTCCTGGCTTAGATTTAAGGTTTTTAATGGTTGCACAGTGGCTGCACTCTACTGGTGGGATGTACCATGCTTGATTAATTTGGTCTCCTGTGGACAAACTCTTCAAATGTTTCCTATTATTCTGTTGTAGACAGGGCTGCAAGGAAGCTGCCTACATTTCAAACCATGTACTATTTGCAAGACTAGCTACACAATTCTGAATGCTGAATAGAACACAGACCTAAAGGCTCTCATTTTGTGAACTGTCCTATTTTTTCTTCTAAGTTCAAGCAGTTTTTACTTTTTATTTAAAGTACCATAGAGTTCTAAGGGTTAGAAGTGGCAGGATCCTGAGGTCCTCTTGTTCCTGGTTCTTTACATGGGACGATATTACAGAGCATATTCAGAATGTGCACAGGTGCCTTTTGGGAGTTCTCATTATGCTGTTGTTTCTACAGTACTGATGATTGAACCTAGGGTGTGTGTACTGGCTACATTCCAATATATTTTCTTTTTTGAGACAGGGTCCCTATAAATGGTTGAATTACCTAAGTTCAAATCCTTGCTCTGCCTCTAAGTTATTTAAATATTGGGCTTGAACATGTGATCATCCTGCCTAAACCTCTCAGAGTACTGGGATTATAGACATGAACCTCCATGCCCTTTCTTCTGTTTTTGAGACAAAGTCTTTCTCTGTAGTTGAGGCTGACCTGGAACTCTCTGTGTAGCCCAGGCTGACTTGGAACTCACAGTGATCTTTAGCTCCCAAGTGCTGGATTACAGGTGTGAGCCACGTCCTCACTTCCAGAAGAACTTTTAAAACAAAAGAACTAGACTGGGGAGATGGTTCAGCAATCTAAGCACCTGCCTGGCAAGTGCAAAGACCTCGGTCTGATTTCCAAGTACCACATGCACTGGTGCTGGCCCTGGAACCTGTGCATACTGCGCTGGCAACTGAAACCAGGTGTGGTGGTGCATGCCTGTAATTCCAGCGCTGGGGAGACTAAGACAGGAGGATCACACCACCAGTCCAAGCTGCAAGGCAAGACCCTGTACCAAATAAATAAATAAAATATTAAAATTATTTTTGAAACAATAGAACCTCTCAATCTTTGACAGTCTGTGAAAGTGGTAAGGGACACATGTATTGTTCATAGGACTCAGAGTGACCATAATACAATCACTTTGAATAGCTTATTTTAATACCTTCACTTCATATGTGAGAAAGTACAACATATCACACAATGACAGAGTCAGAACTAGGGACCTAAGCGATTTTTAGCGCTTCCAGCACAACGTTTAAGCATATCAATTTCTCCTAGCCTTTCTTGGCTTTTTTTTTGGTGGGACCAGGGATTGAACTCAGGCCCTTGAACTTGCCAGGCAAGCGCTTATTCTACTGAGCTATTTCCCCAGCCCCTCTCCTAGCCTTTGATAAGGTCTGACTACCAGTTTTTACTTTTGCTAATTTCCTAGGAAAAAAAAAAAGAGAATCTCACCATTATCTACAGGATAATTACAAAGATTCATTTGAGCTATCTTAGAAGACCACTGGGATTCCTGCAGTCATATACCAGAAGGGGAAAAATAAATTACTTGAGAATGCAGTCTGATTAAATAACGGTAAGCTCTTTTTTGACTAATTTAATCATGATCTTACTTTACTTTGCTCTCAGTTCTAGAGAAGGAATTACAAAAAGATAAAGGATATAGTTTATCTCGTTGCTCCTGCCTATAGTGTACATACAAACCTCAGAAGGCTTTAAGGAAAACTACTGAATTTTAGTTCTCTCCTTTAACTTTATAAAATTCATTTTGGTCAGAATCATATGACACGGGCCAGTGAGATGGCTCAGTGGCCTAAAGCGCCTGCTTAGGAAAGCTTAGGCAACTGCAGGGACTGCGGTTTGATCCCTGGCACCACATGCTGTGCTAGCCCCACCCCCAGGGCAGGCTGAGCCAGCCATAATATGTATGAGATATATATGAATCAATGACAAAACTGCACCTTTGGAGTCACTTATGATGAAGTAGACAGAAAGTTAACATGATGTTAACTGGCATTCTCTAAAGACTTCTTATATGTTACCTTGTTTAAAACTCCCACACTCTTCACTCTTCAATAAGAAAAGGTTAGGAGGGACAAAAAGGTTACAAAAATGCTCACATTTAAACACCAGTAAGTGGCAGCGCCAGTGTCTGAACTCAGGCGACACAACCCCAGGTACTCTACATCACTAACCCATCTTCCAAATATGGCCTCTAACCCTTGTTTCCTGATTCACATTTCCCCTAACCTACCTATAATTTCCAGGAGGCGTTTCCCAAAATCTAAACCCAACTCACCCACATAAGTGACTATTTTCATTAGCGTCTACCTGCCAAGTTATATTTAATTATCTATGTTTCTGTCCTTGTCTAAACAACAAATTTCCTGAGGATAGCAAGTTTCTTATATCTTTGAGTCTCTCTTAAGCACAGTGTTTGACACATAAGAAACTCAGTAAGAATCTGCAGCATAAAAATATGAACACACACATCCTGAGCTCCCACCTCACAGAACAACCTATTCTGCCATAAATATCACACCTCTAAGGCTGCTTTCTCTACAGGTAAATCTCACCCCCCACCCTTTATTTTTAGGGAAGGGCCCACAGGGTGTTCAGGGGCTCACTACTAAATTGGACTTGTAATGATCTACCTATTTACAGCCTCTCAAGGCCTAGGATTATAGGCGCATGCTACCACGCCAAGTCTCAATTATGTCTTAGCTTGCCTATGGCTGGCAGGGGGATCGAACCCTTGGCCCCTGCGCCTGCTTGTAGGCGCTTTAATCTGCTGAGCTATTTGGCCAGCCCTTCCCTGCCCCCTTCTTCCCGCTCTTCTTTCTTACAGTGCTGGGGATTGGACCCAGGGACTCAGTGCTAGGCAAATGTTCCACCACTGACCTGCACACCTAACCAGCCCTTTTGCTTTTTTGATTGGCTAGCCCATAATCACTCTTAAGATCAGTTTAAATGGACAGAGAAAGAGATTAATAGACTCAATTAAAAAAACACTTTTTCTCCTTTGACATCTCTACCCTGTCTGAAAGAATTATTTCCTCCTCTGTGCTCTCACAGTACTTTTTTAGCCTTTATCATAACTGTCTAAGCTCCATTGTAATTCTTCTTGTACATAATGAATTTCTGCCATAAACTATTCACTTGTGAGTACAGGGAGAATGTCCTACTGAGCCTTTTGTTTCCAATGCCTAACGTCATATCTGAACTGCAACTGACCCTCAATAAATATCAGAAGGCGTAAGAATAACTTATTTGAAAATGCAGACTGGTTTAAGAACATTGAGGTCTATGGTATTTCTGTGAAAGAAATGTTCAAACAACATGAAGATACTGTATAAATATTTCTTGTTCTCCCATGAGGAATAATTGACCTATTATAAAACAACTGGTAGTTCTTGCTTTCTTGTTGCTTTTCCTGTCTTCTGTCACCATGAACTGTTGCCACTCTGCCATGTACCATCCTGCCTGGAAACCAGCCAATTATGGACTGAAATCTTTATAAACTGTGAACTACATTAAACTTTCCTTGCTTAAAAACAAAAACCCAAACCAGCTGGTACCATTAATTCCACTAAGAGAGTAGAAATAAACAGTTAATGATGGTACTTTCTCTAGGATACCATAAGCCTTCAAAAAGAGCTCACTTGAAGTAGAAAAAACGTTGAAGCTAACTAAAAAATGGGTCTAATGATTAATGTGGAGGAGCTCAATATTTCAGTTATGATACACAAATCTTTAAAGTGGATCTCAGCTTACTATAACTATCAAAGCATCTGTCCAAACATTCCCTGGGAAAGAAAACAACTGTACTGTATGTGGAAAACTGGAAAAAAAAAAAAAAAAAAAACAGGAGACAGTAACTTTCACTTCACTACTGTTGAACAGTTTCTTCAAAAATCAGCAATGACGCGAGCTATTATGCTCATTCTGACGGGTAAGACTCACCTTAGCAATTCTTTGCTCTGTTCCCACACATCTCGGGCCTCTTCTTTAGTCATGTGCTTGTCCAGGTTACATACATTGGGTTTCTGGGAATATAACTTAAGGCATTGCTTCACCCAGTGCCACTGATATCCTGGGAGGAAGGGGTTTGGGATAAAAATAAATCCTATACAAAAGGTGAGAAAAAGAGAAGAGGAGAAAATTCTCCATCAGTTATTCATATATATATATATATATATATATATATATATTTTTTTTTTTTTTTTTTTTTTTTTTTTTTTTTTTTTTTTTTTTTTTTTTTTTTTTTTTTTTTTTTTTTTTTTTGTTAACCTCCTTATACCCACATTCTGTCATTTATTTCCCATGTCATTTGGTTACGATTCAAGGTTTTCTTTGCCTGCATACTGGGGAGTGAGCCCAAAACCTGTGCCTTCATATATATGTATATCCCTGCCTTTTTTCATTCTGAGACAGGCTAGCTAAGCTGCCCAGGCTGGGCCAGCACTCACTTCCTTCTGCCCTCAGTCTCCCAGAGTGCTACAATTACAGGTGTGCAGCAGTATTGTACCTGGGGGAAAACATAGCAGTTTTGATGACTATCAGACACCTATACTTATGCAGGTATCTCTGGATCTTCAGGTTATTTTGCAGTGAAGCAAACACTTCCCAAGGTTAACTGTCAACTGTGTTACCCTAAAACAACCCTTTAGAACTCAGTGCTGAAGTTCACTCTTTCATTTTCACAAGTGTAACCATTCACAGTAATCCAAAGAGCTGGGTATGGTGGCAAATATCTGTAATCTCAGCATTCAGAGACTAAAACAGGAGGATGCTGGGCTACCTAGTGAGCTTGAGGCCAGCCTGAAATACAAAGCAAGATCCTATCACAACAAAAAACAAAACAAGGTCTCCCAAGACCTCTGACTCCTCATTTCATTTGCCATAGGCACAGCAGGCTGAACTCTTATACTCAATTTAATTAAAATACAGATTTAAAAGTCTTCATCTAGTGAATGGAGCACTGGTTGTTAATTTATTTGGTCTCTGGGTGTCAAATTGCTTCTTCTGTATTTGGCTTTACAAGGTGAGGCTGGGACTTGCAGACTTAATTTGTCCTTTGTCAGCTGGCTCCCTGTTATCCCATGCCCACATGGGACACCATAGATGACTAGAGGGTAAAGGTGGCTGATGCAGTTTCCCCACACCATTAGAATCAGCCTCAGTATGTCTCTTCCTTAGATTTACATGTCTTGGGAGTTGGTAATGTAGTTCAGTGGCAGAGTTGTTTTGTCTACAAAGTGTGAGGCACTTGGTTTAATCTCTAGCACCGCCAAAAAGAGAAAAAAGAAATCTAAGTCCCACCTCCATGTGGCACTTCTTCCAAGCTTCTAAATTTAATAATCTCAAACTTGTGTTTTTATTCTCAGTTGTAGGGTTGGTGGCCTTTTCCTACAGCTGCTACCTTGGTGATACTGTGTCCCCTCCCCTTTGAGTTTAATACTTTATTGTATTTTCTTTCTCTCTCTCTCTCTCTCTCTCTCTCTCTCTCTCTCTCTCTCTCTCTCTTTCTTCTTTCTTTCTTTCGCTGGTACAGGGTCTCATACCTCAAACTTGAAGTGATTCTCCTGTCTCAGGCTCCCCAATATTGAGATTATAGGCATGTACCTCCACACACAGTTCCAGGGCAGCACAGCATGCCCATGGTTCCAGGGCTGACATGATATGTGGTACTGGGGATTGAACCCGGGTCCTAGACCTTGAAAGGCAGGTGCTTAGACTACTGAGCTGGCCTGAGTTTCCTAATATTTGATTAATAATTCTTTATAGTTTACTTTCGGGACTGAACCTTGACTGCTAGAAGAGGGAAGGTGATATATTCATCTTTTAAGTATGGCATGATATAAGTAACTATATACCATGCATACTACACAGATTTTGTGACTTTGACAGTAAGACAATGTCCCTCATTTTTCTTCTCTATAAAAGAGGAATAAAATATTTAAATGGAATCCTGCTTATGGTAAAGATCAAACATTCAAAACACACTAAGAATTAAAGAGATGGATGGCTATGGAGATAGTTCAATGGTCTAAGCACCTACCTGGCAAGCACAAGGTCTGAAGTTCGATCCCTGGTACCACATACTGTGCGGGCCCTGGAATCCTGAGTGTGCTGTGCCACCCTAGAACTGGGCATAGTGCCACCCACCTGTAATCCCAGCAGTAGGGAGGCTGAGATAGGAGGATCGCTGAGCCTGATCTGCATAGGAAGACCCTGTATCAATAAGATAAAATTTTTAAAAAAGAAGAAAAAGTAATTAGAGATGGAAAAATATTTGAAGAAAGTGAAGTCCCTGGAGATAGGAGGATCACACAAGCCATTTCTTTTAGAAGCCTGGCTATTATGGGAAACAAAGGATGAGGAGTAGCAGTCATACATGAATACAGAATTAAGAGGGGAGTTTTAAGATTTTGAGGATTTGTAAGGCCTAAGCATGCTTACAAGACATGAAAAGAGAAGGTAATGAAGAACTGACTGAAAACAGCAGACAGGAATAGAGTAAGGTCTTTCTAAAAAATGTATTTGATACAGGGTCTCATCATACAGCTTGGACTAATGGTGATGTTCCTGTTTCAGCCTCCACAGTGCTTGGATTACCGTTTGCATGATCCACCATGCCCGGCCTTGGTGGCCAGCTCAGTGCGCTTGATGGCAGGGCCAGCACAGCATGTGGTGCTGGATTGAAGCAGGTTTTTAGCTGCTGAGCTATCTTGCCCACCCCAGAGGAAGATCCTGACAGAGATAAAATGTGAGATCAAGATGGTGAAGAATCCACGTGTGGTGGCACATACCTGTAATCTCAGCCTCAGGAGGCTGAGGCGGGAGAATAATTGTGAGGTCAAGACCAGCTTGGGCTATAAAGTGAGCTCAAGGCCAGCTTGAACTGCATAGTGAGTCTCTGTCTCAAAAGACAAAAAGAAAAGAGATTCTGTCTCAGAAAGGAAGGAAGGAAGGAAGGAAGGAAGGAAGGAAGGAGGGAAGGAAGTGTTGGTGGGTCTGGCTCTGAAATGAAAGAATTCTTCTCCTGCTAGGATTAGTGGATGAGAATGAGAACATTTGTGTGTTGTGGGACCCCTGAAAGTTGAAGGAGTTTGTGTCTGCTAGACTCAGTTTTCCCTATAAGGTAAGAAAGCAAGGCCATCTCAGCAAAACAGAACATGGTTGGGAAAGGATTCTGAAGAACAATTGAAATTATACAAAAGGCAATCATTATCTATTAGTATAATGTTCTCCTTGCAAAAGGGTACTAAAAATAGATGAAAACATTAATACTTAAGGATTTCTGTGTTGAATGCAGGCAGTTAGGTACAGAGCTAGCCTGGATGCGACCAACAAACAATTTTTGTGAAGAGCAAGAAAGTATTTCAGGCTCTGATTGTTATTTTATTTTTATTTTTTAATTTTTTATCTTGGCTCTGATTGTTATTTGTTCTCTTTAGCACTCAACTTTGCAAGTGTTGCAGGAAAGCAGCCATAGACAAATAGTTGTGGCTGTTTTCCAGCAAAATTGCTTTTACGTGAATTGAAAAGATATTTAAATTACATGAAGTTTGGACAGAAAGGAACTTCTGTGGACCTGAGAGGAACAACTAGAAAATAACCGCAAGATTCCTCTGCTATACTCAATCATACTAAAAGCTCTTAAAATTCTTCTGTGTCTGGTTTCCTGCAAACATGGGGGAAAAATGGTTTACTGAGTAACAGATGTTTACTTAGGACAGGGTGGTTATTGCAGTTACTAATAATGTTTTGCCCTTTAATATTATCAACAGCATATACTCCAAACTAAGCCTAACCAAAGTTAGTTACACGCTGGTTCCAAGGCAGTCTCAATAGCAAAGATTTTTAGCAACTAAGAACAAAATGAAAGCTACTGGTGGATTTCATAACCTAGGTAAACTGTACAGTAAGGCAGCAATGAAATACTATTAACAGTTTGAATAATAAACATTTTTTTTTGTACTGGGAATCAAACTCACGACCTCATATACTCAGCCCCCAACAAACATTTTTAATGGATCAACTGTAGAAAATCATTTCAAAGACCAGTCAAATAGCTCAGTGGATTAAAGTGCCTGCAAGAAAGTGCAGGGGCTGAGGGTTCCATCCCCAGGCCTGTGCTGGTGCTGGCCCCGCCCCTGGGGTGCACTGAGTCTGGCAACTGAGACTGGGCATGTTGGTATGTCCTTGTAATCCCAGCTCTTGGGAGGCTGTAAACAGGCGGATCACTACAAGTCAGATCTAGTAGTGAGATCCTGAACACCCTAAAAACTCTTCCTCCCCCACCCAAAAAAAAAAAAAAAAAAAAAAATATATATATATATATATCATTTGAACAGGCATCTGCTATAATTACTTAACTGGTTCCTCATATATCTTCTAGTGTCTTCAAAAAGCAGAACGTAATAGGAGTTCCTACTTTTGCATTTCATTTAGCAGTTAAATCTCAAAGTAATATGTATGAATGATAAGAAAATCAGTATTTGGGGCGACAAAGTGACATCAAAAAATAAAGACTGTGGGGGCTGGGGAGATAGCTTAGTGGAGTAAGTGCTTGCCTAACAAGTACAAGGTTCTGAGTTCAATCCCTGGTGCTACCAAAAAAAAAAAAAAAAAAAAAAAAAAAAAAAAAAAAAAAAAAGTGATACTTGTCTGTAATCCCCAGGATGCTATGGCAGGATCACAGTTTTAACCCCAGCCTGGGCAATTTTAAAGTTCAGCAACACCAATCTCAAAATGAAACATTTTCAAAGGGTTGAGGATGCAGTACAAACAGCCTACGTCCAGTCTCTTATCACAAAACAAACCAATGTGGACTTCCACTCCTACTACCTGCTAGCATCATTATTTCACACAATAAAGATCCCCCAAATAGCATATTAAAATCAGAATACTTCTGATCTAGTCCAAGCTTGGACAGACAGCAAATTCCTCTTTAGGAATTTTAGACAACTGTAGTGCTATTTTTTCTTCATTAGGCTAAAAGTCTGCTTCCCTGTGTCATGCACTGGTTTTGGGTTCTGACACCTATAGCAACCCCAAACCAGTGGTTTTTTTAATTAAATACCTAAAGCTCTACTGTTAACATTTGCTGAGTGTCTACTATGTGCCAGTCACTGATCTAAACATTCTAATATGTATACTCAAATTGAAAGTTAAAAAAAAATTGAAACCATGTAATTTTAATGAAGTGGCCACTATTTTATACATACTTTATATACAATCCCAGGTATATGGGAGGCTGAGGCAGGAGGATCCTGAATTTGAGGCTAACCTGGGCAAAATAAAAAAGGACGGAGTTCAATGGTAGAGAACAGCCCCGGGGTTCAACCCCCAGTATCACTGAAAAAAGCAAAATAACTAAATAACTAAACAAAGAAGGAAGGAAAGAAAAATAAAAATTGGCTCCAGGTCAGTTTCTAGCTGGTAAGGTAGGACCAGTCTGAACCCAAGCAGCCTGGCACTGACCCTGATCTCTTTCCTACTCCTTTTTGTGCCTGATTGCTTTGACAGTTTGGTGCTGTCATGTCTCCCACCAAAATATTTTCTTTTCTAGACTAAATTTCTGGTTTCTATGTCCACTGTCCTTTGGGTCTCTCTTGTAAGGACAGGTTTGGTATACTTAGCCTTCTTCACAATACCTAAGTCCCAGAGGTAAACACAATCTTTCTAATAAACTCAGAATAAAAGGAGATTGTCATCATCCATGCTGTGGATATTACATTTCTGTTTGTTTCACTTTTCTTTTTTTGTCCTTTTGAGACAGTTCCACTATGACTTTAGGCTGACCTTGAGCTCACTTTATAGCCCACGCTGGTCTTCAACATGCAAAGATCCTGCTGCCTCAGTCTCCCAAATGCTGGGATTACAGGTATGCTACCACATGGGGTTGTTCTGAGGTACTGGAAATCGAACTTGAGACATTGCACTTGCCATCGCCAGGCAGGCACTTATGCCCGAGCTATATCCTGGACCCTGTTTCACTTTTCTGAGACAGGATTTGACTATATGATTCAAGCTGGCATTGAATTCAGTGATCTTCCTGTGTGCCACCATGCCTCGCAGGACATTACATTTCTATTAACTACAACTATTTATTTATTTAATATTATGGCTGGCTCAGCCTGCCCTGGGTGTGGGCTGGAGCAGTACGTGGTGCCAGGGATTGAACCATGGTCCCTGCGGTTGCCTAAGCTTGCCTAAGCAGGCCCTTTAGACCGCTAAACCATCTCACTGGCCCTATTAAATACAACTTAAGGAAGGAAGATCGGAGAATTCCTTAAATACACAAGGAGGCACTCAAATGATGTGGCTTTGAGTAAGAAATCATGGATAGAAACCTCACAAAAAGGTACACCAGTTTCAAAAATACAAAACCAAAGTGAGATAACACTGTACAGTAGTAGTCCCTCGCTATTTCACAGTTTGACTTTCATGGACTGTTCTGTGGGTTTTCAAAAAATATTAATCTAATTTATTTATTGTGGACTTTTCACTATATTGTGGGATTTTGCATTACTGCGCAGTATACGTATGTTAAGATTACATAGGTTTATTAATTTAGAATATGGTTAAGAACATTAGAAGTGTTTTTAAAAGAATGGGAAAAGTTTAGAGTGGGGTTTATAAAGCTTAAAATATTTCTTGGCTGATTTTCACTTATTGCGGGAGTGTGTGGATGTAACCTCTACGATAAATGATGTATCACTGTAGTTTGAACAAATGTTAATGGAAGAAGGCCTATAACAACAAAAAACCATAGCTTTGCTGGGCATAGTGGTGCCTATAATGCCTATAATCCCAGCACTCATGAAGCTATGGCAGAAGAACTTGCCTGTGTTCAAGGTCAGCCTGTGCTACACAGCTGGCTCACAGCCAACCTGAACTACAAACTCTATCTCAAAAGCAAAAACAATGAAGTACCTTACAAACAGGCACTAGAGTTGAAAGCTAAAGAACAGTTCCCAAGGACGAATAAGTTCATAAAAACTGATGGTGTATGTTTTATATTGACCAAAACCCACCAAGCACAATGCTTGCATATATAAAAGTAACCGCTCAGCTGTTTCTTTCATGACTTCATACTGAACTAAAGTACATGAGGCCTTACAGAAGAAACGGTCATGGTGGCCCGTGGCTAGTCTCAGCCACTTGGAGGGCTGAGGTGGGAGGACTGCTTGACGAGCTCAAGAGTTCGAAACCACTCTGGGCAACACAGTGAGACTATGTCTCACCAACAACAAAACAAGCAAAAAAACAAAATAAAGAAATAGGAGGACAGATATAAGACTATTTGGAAAAATAAGGTATTTCTGTATCTTCTAAATGGCTTATAATAATTAACTTACAATGACCTCATGAGACTAATAAAAATACTACTTAATATTATTCACTCTTAATTTTTTTATCTGTAAAATGATCTAACATCACTAGTCTATTTGTATTAACTGTAATTTTCCTTTTAAAATGTTTAACTTTGATAGTAATAAATTTTATGCCATTTGAAAATGTGCCTGGAGTAATGATTATGAATTATTTTATTATTATTATTTTTTAATGGCCGGCTCAGCCTGCCCTTTGGGTGGGATTGGTGCAGCATGTGGTGCCGGGGATGGAGCCATGGTTCCTGCCCCTGCCTAAGCTTTCCTAAGCAGGTGCTTTAGACCACTAAACCATCTCGCCGACCCATGAATTATTTTACTGTTTAAAGCAGTTCTTCTGGTACAGTTACGTTCAGAGCTAAGGCAGAGAGCTTAGAGTCAATATCTTTATCGTTTATTATATCATTTTCTATCCTTAGAGGCAGGCACTGCTGATTCTTGCTGCAATTTCTGGGGCTAAAGAAATTGTACCTTAGCTAAGGTACAATTTAATGATGTGCTTGGGAGTGGAGCAGTTATGTGTTTATTTCTTAGTCTACTTGTTCACATCCCTCTCCCTCATTAAATCAGAGAAATAACTGTGTGGTCCCACCTTGCCCTGAGTCAAGGTAGGAGGTACCCACCAGGATAGCCTTCGAGGCCATAGGCTTGCCACTTGCTGACTGGCATAAGTCCTGCTCGATGTGCATTGTGCTCACTGACAGAGGACACACTTAGCTGAGATCTGATCACCTGGAAGGAAGGAAACACAAGTCAGAAGGATAAAGCTGTTTTAAGTCAGCCCATGGAACCTCAACCTCAGGAGAAATTTTTGAAGTAAAAGTATGTCTTGTGTTGGGGATTTTAGTCTTAGCTCTATCACTCAGTCAAACTGGGAGTTTTAGATGAGTAATTTAACTCCCTATAGGTTTAGCTTCTTCTTTTATATGTTTTTTTTTTTTTGTTGTTGTTGTTTGTTTTGCGGGACCGGGGTTTGAACTCATGACCTTGCACTTGCCAGGCAGGCACTGCAGGCAGGTACTTGCCAGGCGGGCACTATATTCCCAGACCTTCTTCATTTATATGTTAACAAACTCTAGAAAGCCATACGAAGTAAGTCATTAAGAGGGAAAGTAACAAAAGGTAGTTTGGCTTTCAATACTACTATTTTCTTTTCTTGAAACAGTCTCACTATGCAGTGTAGACCAGCCAGAAACTCACTATGTAGCACAGGCTGGCCTTGAACTTGTGGGAAATCCTTCTGCTTCAGTCTTCCAAGTGCTAGGACTCCAGGTGTGTGCCATCAATGCCTGAGAAATACTACTGTTTTCTATGAGGCCATACCTTGGTAACAGGCTCATAAAAGGTTTTTGGTATACTGGAATATCCCAAGTCACAATGTTATTTACTCTGGTTAGTACACTGCTTCAGAGGCACTTACATATGACTGATGTTTATATACAGCTATGGGAAATAGCAGGCAGGGGAGGATGTTTTACTTTTTTACACGAATGCTGATACCAGCATTTTGCATTTGGTAGTTACTTACAAATAAAGTATAAGGGCTGATAGATAAGGTTTTCTCTCAAGATCAGAAGCTCTTATGAATGGCTTCTCTCATGGGTTAAG
This sequence comes from Capromys pilorides, assembly GCA_004027915.1. Taxonomy (NCBI): domain Eukaryota; kingdom Metazoa; phylum Chordata; class Mammalia; order Rodentia; family Capromyidae; genus Capromys; species Capromys pilorides. The sequence continues at coordinate 52,089 of PVKN010000940.1, forward strand.
ACTAAGATGCAGTAATTAAGATAGGGACATTAAGGAAAAAATATTCTTCCACAAACAATAAACTTAAATCCTGGCTTTTTTTTTTTTTTTTTTTTTTGGTAGTGCAGAGTGAACTCAGGACTTTGTGCTTGCAAGGCAGACACTTAAGCTTGCTAAGCTATCTTCCTGCTCCGACTTTTCTTCAGTATATCAAGTGCTGTCTTTCAAAAAAGTGATCTTTCATCCTACCAACTTCTAATTATGGAGATTTCCAGATAAAGCACCAACTAGTAATTAATGTACACCTAGTGTTTATAATAAAATGACTACTGAAATCTTCTGAAAGTCTGGATCAGCTGAATTTATACTGTTGATAAAGCATTTTGCATGATTAAACAGGCCATAGTTAATATTAACGACAATTCAGCAACACCCAAGAGCTGTATGTTTATGAATCTATCATATGCTGAACCAAACCATTTCACTTTGAAGAATTTTTCTGCTTTCTCTTTTTTCTGGACTGCCTTATTGTATCAACTTCTCTAATTAGCTATTTTTTAAAAAATATATTTAGTACAGGGTCTACAGGGTCTCACTACATAGATTGTACTCCTAGAGACTGTCTTGTCTCCAGCCTCCCAAAAACTGGGATTACAGGCACATGCCACCAGACCAGTCTCATAGTTTCCATTCACCCCCCACGAAGGGGGGGGGGGAGTGGGGTGCAGGTCCACACTGAAACGCTGGAGATCCAATCCCAGTGATCCAACCCCGGTTCCTGCATCTGTCTAAGCAGGCGCTGTAACCCGCTGAGCTATTTGGCCGGCACTTAATTTGCTACTTTTAAGCTGCTTTGAGCTGGGGAACCACACGCTAAAGCTGTCCTGCTCAACACACTGTGCTATTTTTTTGGGTACTGCGTTGGATTTGACGTCCCATTCTCAAGTGGCTTATCTTCTAAAAACTATGCATGCACAGCAGCTAAATACACATAAATGCAGCTCAGGAAGGTTCTGAAGCATTCTTCAGTCAAGGATGCAGTCTTACAATACACTTTGTAAGTCAAACGTAATTGCAGAGAAGTTGACTTCTAAGAAAGTACAGTTACTACAGCATTACAATTTTATGGAGACATACACCCATCCTGTGGAAAGAATGCCTCATCCAGACCTCTGTGGACAACAAGAAGGGCCTTTCGACTGCATGTTGTAAAGAACACGTTAAAGTGATTGTAAAAAAAATGTAACTGCACTACAGCTGTGATGTGCCCCATGCCGCCTTTCCCCCACTGCAGTCCCTTTCTTAACTTTCAAGAGAAAAAGTAGAAGTAACGGGTGCTTGAATTTTACATTTTTTGACAGTTATTTTCAGACTAGGGAGATTATCTCAGAATCTTTTAATGAGCTTTTGCTAAGAGGTATTGAGAAGTCTGGAACTAGTTTTATATACAAACTAGGATTAAGAATGTCGAATCTCGGGTTGGCGAGATGGCTCAGCGGTCTACAGTGCCTGCTTAGGCAAGCTTAGGCAACCACAGGGACCGCAGTTCGATCCCCAGCACCACATGCTGTGCCAGCCCTACCCTAGGGCAGGCTGAGCCGGCCATAATATAAATACGTAAATAAAGTTTAAAAGAAAAAAAAACAAATTAAAAAAAAAAAAAAAAAAAAAAAAAAAAAAAAAAAAAAAAAAAAAAAAAAAAATGAGTTAAAAAAAAAAAAAAAAAAAAAAGAATGTCGAATCTCTATTGTGGGATTACACAGTTGTTTTGCAACTGTACCTTAACGTCTACGCAGACTTTCTACATGGGATTATACAAAATAGAACAGCACACGGCTAAAGGGAGAAAGAGAGCACCGAACACCCAGGCATTCGGGCTGAGGTCGCGGCGGGGCACAGCGGCTCGGACAAATCTCAGCAATCCGCTACGTCCCCGACGCTCGCTGGCAGTGACACCGCGGGCAGGAAGGGCGGGGCCGCCCCGGCGGGGAGGCGCGCGCCACTCCGCCGTCCGTACCTTTGGGGTCCCAGAGCCCGTGCTGCGGCCTGTTTGGGCCGCCGAGAAGTCAATGACCCCTCCTAGGTCTGCCGTCCCGGGCTGGCTCTGCCGGTAGAAGCGGAAAAGTTTCCGAAAGGCGTCCTCCCCAGGCTCGGTCGCTAGCGTCGCCACAGAACCCACAGCGGCAGCCATCTTCCCCATCGCGCCTTTGACCCGGAAGCAGATTGCCCCCTGGGAGCTACAGGTGCTTCCGGGGTCACCGTTCCGGGTCGCCCAGGCTTTCAGGCTAATGATGGCCGCCTCCGTCGCGAGGGGTTCTTTTGCGCTGCGTGGGGGTGTTAACCGTCCAGTTGCTTTTGTCAGGAAAATTCCCTGGACTGCGGCGGCGAGTGAGTGATGGTGACGTTCGAGGGGCGGAATTCCTGGGCCCAAGCAATTAGCAAAACTGCCGCAGAGACGTCGCGTGGTGGCACGATGGGAAGGCCGAATTTGCCCCTTAGCAAGCCATTGCTCGGAGATTGGGCTTGTAATGAGCTGTTCAGGGATGCCGCGGTGCTTTTAGGGCACAGGTTTACTTACAGTTGTAAGACCTTACACCTGAGAGTGACTTGGTGGAAAGGTTTATTACTTGCGAATTTTGAGGTTTAGGGTCAAAATGCAAGACTAGACATGGAGGCGAGATATAAAGTGATTTCATTTAGTTCAGGACGAGGACCTGTTAGGGATGCGGTTTAGTGGAAGAGCGGTCGCCTGTCTGTGTGAGGCCCCGGGTTGAGCCCTTCTCCCCTGCCTAGATGAAGGTCTGACCTAAGGAAGTGGAAAAAGAGGGGTCAGATCTGCTTATGTTTTCACACAAAAGCCATGGCTTTTCTTGATGGCTTGAAGAGGGAAGAGTACAGTATGAGACAAAGTCTACTATGATTTCCAGATTTTTCTTTCCAGATTTTTTAGAGTTGGTTTTAGAATTCTGACGAAGTTGGATGCGAGAAAATAAGGAGTAAAATTTCAATGTATTGAATTTGTAAAGCTTGTGAGGTCCTGTCAGGCAGCTACATTGAGGTTGTACAGAGTAAAAGTCAATAATATCTACCTACTTTGTAGGATTGAGGAGCTATTAGACAAGTTTTTGTAAAATGTGTTAGATTTGTGCCAATGAGCACTCAGTGATTGATAATTAGTTCATGGTCGCTAAATGAAAGTTCATGGCAGAGACCTGGTTTGGAGTTGGTGTTGGGAGTAATCCTGTAGTCTTTTACCAACTTTTTGTCATTTGGAATTTTCCATGTGCTTACTACAATTTAAAAACCTATGGTCACTTTCTGGAATTAGGTAAAGATCACCTATTTTAACTTAAGGTTTCAGAGATTTCAGTCAGTAGTTGCTCAGCCTCCTTGCTTTGGGCCTGTTGTAGCACAATGGTGGTGAAGCTGTATGAAGAAACAGAAAGAGATAGACAAGGCCCACCTCTTAAGGGTTCTACCACCTCCCAGTAACAGGAGACTTTTAACTTACTCATCTGGTGTTGTTATTCTGTAACACGCTGTAGATTTAGTAGTTTCTGTACAGTTTGTAGTATAGTGGTGGGTGGGACTTAAAACCAACACATGTACGTAATTTAAAAGGAAGTTTAGATGAAATAGGAAACACAGACAGATAATAGAAAAAATATAAATCAGTAAAGTACATTTGTAGTTCAGAAGGAAAGAGATGATGTAATTTTTTTATCTTTAGGAAGACATACTATAACCTTTATTATAGTATTTAATTGTAAACAGATCTCATGGGTTTGGTCCCTTGTCTTATATTGTTGTAGAAGCCCAATAAAGGAATACTCAGTGGATGTATTTGGCTTGAGTGGAATGATAGTTATTATTTAGGTAGGAGAAAGAAGACTTGGCACATCAAAGGAAGAGAACAACATATGCAAAGATGAGATTGCACAAGGTAGGATACAGAAAATTCAGTTTGCTATACTGGAGAGTAACCATGGGCTGGCAGGAAATAAGGATGGAAGGGTAGGTGGGACTAACTCAACACATTTTAGCGCATCGACTTTTTTGTTTGTTTGATTTGTTTTGTTTTGTCTTTGAGACGGTCTTGCCATGCAGTGCAGGCTGGTCTTGAGCTCATTTTGGTAACCCAGGCTGGTCTCGAACTTGCACTGATCCTCTGCCTCAGCCTTGTCCCAAGCACTGGGATTACAAGCTTGCACCATCATGCCTAGCTAGATTGAGTGTATGTTTAGGAAAGACTAGAAAGTTGAGGTGTTCTTTGGAAATCTAATTAGTTGGCAATTACCTGGATCATCTTGGTGATTTTGATTTACTGACAAGGTTTTTAATGCACACACTTAACTACCTGGTATAATGAAAATGCTCAGTAATTGTTGAGTGTGGAGACTGTAGCCATTGCAGCAGTTCATTTGCCTATGTTCTTATCCCCACAAAGTGTATTACAACAGTATAGTCATTCCTGCTACTGCTTGCTGAATCTTAAGGTTAAGGCAATGCAAAGTACTTTCTGTCCCCAAGAATCTGGGGACTCTAGGACTCCTTATACTTGCTAAAACATAATATATTAACTACCTTTAACATATTAACTGCCTCTAATATATACCTTTAATATATTGTCTCTTACAGATGAGTTGAGAGAATACTTTGCACAGTTTGGCCACATTCGAAGGTGCAATGTTCCTTTTGTGAGTATTTAAAAAAACTGTTGGTGTAGTGCAGTGATAGAGCACTTGTCTAGCATGTGTGTTGAGGCCCTAGGTTAGATCCCCAATACTACAAAACCAAAAAATTAGCCTCTAGTTTTTTTAAAAAATCAAAGCATAAGTCTGATAATATTATGAATAATACTAAAACAGCTTTATAGGTATTCATGTTAGTTTAAAAAACAATTGGGGGGGGCAGTTGGGGGGATAGCTCAATAGCATGAGTGCCTGCCTGGCAAGTACAAGGTCCCAAGTTTGATCCCTGGTACTGAAAAAAAAAAAAAAAATTAAACAAGACGTTACTGTGTAAGTATGGCTGGCCTTGAACTCAGAGGTGATCACCCTGTCTCAACCTCCTGAGTACTGGAACTACAGGCAAGAACCACCACAGCTGGCAAAATCTGAATTTTTTGGAGTTTTGTACTGGGAATGGGACTCAGAATCTTTTCTCTTGCTAGGCAGGTGCTTATGCCACTGAACTATCTCCCTAGCCCTTAATGTTTGAAGTTCTTCAAATTAAACAAGTTGTTTCATGGTGGTCATCTAAAAATAAAAATAAAATGATTTAGGATCTGAAAAGATCTCACTTGTTGGTAAGACTGTAATATATTCAAGTTAATTTACTAAATCCAGAAATCATGTCTATAGTCTCAGAACTACAAATTCCTTTTTGGGACAGGGTTTCACTATGTAGTTCAGGCTGTCCTTGAACTCATAGTAGACCTTGTACCCAGCCTTCCTCCACACAGGGCTTATTTACGAAGTAAATAGTAACACAACTTTAATACCTTGTGGGAATAATTACGTGGAGGTATTTGTAGGGTGTGAGTTACTGGTATATCATTAGAAACTTCATGTGTTCTAGGTTAATAGTAACCTTAACTCTAAATAGCAGTATCTAAAATAGTGTTTTTGATAAAAGTGTAACTTTGCAATGAGACTTAGGAGGATCAAAGGTTCATCTTCATTGAATAGGCATCTCAGTATGTTTTTTGTTGGAGGACTGTGGGGCAGGGCAATGTGTTTTCAAGCACATTAGAATCTCTTATGTGAGTCACAGGTTGAATAAACACTTTGCACAAGTAGCAAGTGTTGAAATTAGCCAGAAGTTTGGAATCATGTAAAGTGGAATTTCCTTCCCAGTTTTTATTAGAAACATATAATCATAAAAGTATAGGTGATGACATATGATTGATCTCAAAAGTGACCAGGTATAACTAGGTCATAGGGCTTTTCTAATTCCTAGGAATTAAAAAGTTAGAAACGAATGTCAGTGATCACAATGTATTCCTTGATTAGTGTGGTTATATCTCACTTAGCCTTTGTTAACTAAATATATACTTTAAGCAAGGGTTACTGATAATGTCTACAATACAGTTTTAGCACAGTTGGTAAGTTCAATTTGGAGCTTATGGAAACTTCCTTAAATTCATAATTCTTTCCTTTTATATTTTGTATTTTTAGAACAGAGAGACTGGCTTTCATAAAGGTTTGGGTTGGGTTCAGTTTTCTTCAGAAGAAGAGCTGCAGAATGCAATCCAACATGAAAATCACATAATTGATGGAGTGAAGGTAAGTCTGTTTCCAAATCTTTTCATGTACCAAATAGTCAGAATTAATGACAGGGACTGTGGAACTTATGCCTGACAAGTTTCTTTAATGCTTCTATAACTACCACCACCAATCTTTAACATGCATTAAAGAAACTTGGAGGCTCAGGCAGAAGCACCAAGCCAGGCTAGCATACACAGTGGGTTCAAGGCCAGCCTAAGCTAAAATGAGGTTCTTGTCTCAAGTAAAATAAGTGGTGGCAGAATGCAAAATTCTGATCTGAGGAAGAAAGTATAGGAATACCATTTGGTTCTAGAGATTGAACTCCTGGCATACAGTATGTTTTACCGCTGAGTTGTACCTCCAACTGGAGGGCCCTTTGATGGTTAGTGAGGCATACAGAATATAGAACAGAGGAAGTAGTGTCAGGTGAAGCTTTCTCACTTACATGATCTTGTTCCATATTGGCTTAGAATTTTTAATCAAAGTTCAAGGAGCCTTAAGAGCAAGAAGCTACTTGCATAATTGGTGCTGAATCTTGATTTTTTTCTTTTGAATCTTATCTTTTAATATTTTTGTGAACATTGCCTTTCCTTATAGTACTTTTTTTTTTTTAAGGTCCATGTTCAAGTTCGAAGACCAAAGAATTTACAAGGGGATCAAACATCTGACGAAGAGAAAGGTTTCTGAGATGATTATTATTGCCCATTAAATAAACACAAACATAATTTTGTTTAAATGTTTTATTTGAAACAAGTAGTTGCAGTAAGCAAGATCTTTTCCCCACTTCAAAGAAAAACAGGACAACAGACTTCATTTGATAGCACAGTTCCCATGTGAACATCCTCCTACTCATTCTGGTTGGGGTAACTTATTTATAAGCAACTGCTCTTACACAAAATATTACCCCAGACTAATTGTGTCACACAAAAAGTGGTCTCAATTCTGTGTGGAGTAGCATGTTCTCTAGGTGCTGAAAAGGTGGGCAAAGCATAAACAACCCACTCTTAAAAAACTAAATTCAAAGTAGCATTTTCAATTCCCCCATCTCATGTAATAAAAAGTAGTGCTGGGATCTAGCACCCAGATTTGGTTTTGTCCTGACCATTTTCAAAAAGTCCCCCCCATGACTTGCATCATTAGGGTTATGAAGTAACAGTTCACTCTGAAGACAGCTGGATTTATTCTTTCCTCCTCTTCTTGCCTTCATGCTCATGTTCCTTGGGGCGGCTGCTATCTGAGGGTCTTTTAGAGCCACCATGCTGTTTGGCTTCTTCCAAAAATTTGTCCAGACCAAAAGGATCTTCTTCAAACTGAACAGGTCCTTCTCGGCCTCTCTTACGATCAGAACCAGAAAATTCCTTGTCAGGAACAAATCTAGGAAAAAAGAGAAAGAACTATGAAACAGTTTTGTTTTATTGCTATAAACACTGAAACTGAACTGTGCCTTGGTACCTGTTCGTTTTTATTCTGGCTTCGAGGTCATCACCATACATATCCTTGTCCAGATTTTTACTGGGCCTATAAATACTCTGGGCCATATCTTTACCACCTCTCCAGGCTTGATCATAAACATTGTAGATTTCATCTTCTCCACCAGCAAATCCACTGTCCATACCCTGTGAAAAAATGAATGATACACAATAAAATACGATACATACAGATTTTATTAAAAGCTGAGTTTAATTGTTCACATGAAAAATATGTACTTGCTCCTTTATAATACAGTTTACACCTTCAAAAAACTACAAATTTTAGGGAGGTAATTACAAACCTATCAAATGTACCTAAATTTCATGTTTGGCTTCTCACCCATACCATGACTCAAGGCATTCATTTAAAAAACTGGAGGGCCGGCGAGATGGTTCAGTGGTCTAAAGCGCCTGCTTAGGAGGGCTCAGGCAACTGCGGGGACTGCAGTTCGATCCCCGGCACCACATGCTGCGCCAGCGCCACCACCAGGGCAGGCTGAGCCAGCCACAAAATGAATAAATAAAGAAACAAACAAACACAACAAGCAAACAAATAAATAAATAAAATTTAAA